>JAHPZR010042374.1:0-12500 GCA_019787425.1 Platygyra sinensis | reverse complement strand
GAAACACGACCATTTTTAACCATCAAAGTATCTTTTAGACTGCGAGCAATCTCTCTTTTCCTCGAAACTCGTTGCGAAGAACGCAAGGAAGACTGCAAAACAACATGAGCTTTCGAACGTGACATGCGCATCGCGGCCGCTTGCATGTGACGCAAGCCTGTCACGCTCTTACGATCGCTTGTTTTGTGTTCATCCCCACGGATTTTCAAACAAAAGAGAGACTCCTCGCAGTTCAAGTATCTCTTAAGATGTACTCGAAACAGTAATTTAATTATACAAAACCTGCTGTCATCTCCGTTAAGGTAGTGCATTTGGGGGTTGAAATACAGCTCGGGCCCCGCATGCCCAAATTGGTCTCCTTCAGATGTTTAGTACTATGGATGATTCCGTTCTTTCTTTTATGCCAGGCCATGGAAGAACTTGTTGAGAAAGGTCTGTGTAAAGCCATTGGCATTTCAAATTACACCATCAAGAAAACAGATGATCTTCTGAAAACTGCCAAAATAATGCCAGCTTGTAACCAAGGTGAACTCATGTACCGTTTTAAACTTTTTCGACTTTCATTCAGCGCCGTAGCTAGTATGAGGCCAACCGAGGCACTCGCCTCGGTAAAATTTTGACGAATTTCGCCGATCATATCAGCGCCGCAGCTAGTAACAGGCCAACCGAGGCACTTGCCTCGGTCATTTCTTTGGCTTTTGTTGTTTATAGTACCTAATACCTAGGAAGAGAACTCAACCATGGACTGATTGCCTCAGTCATAAATTATTCGTAGACATTGCCTCAGTCAAAATTTTTTTCTGGCTACGGCCCTGTCATTGATTTGTTCAGTGACCATCTGGTGTGGTTAGCCTGTAAGTGATATATTATGTTTTTTGTAGTGGAATGCCATCCGTATTTTCGCCAAGAAGAGCTAAAAAAGTACTGCGACAGCAAAGGTAAGTTGTATAAAAAGTTAACCCTCAGTATTGAGTTATCTTACAATCTCAGGAATATCGAGACTGATCTAGCACTTCCAAGGCCATACACAAATTTTCTGAAGTGCAGCATTAAGTATAGTGGTGCAATGTTCTGGAACAATCTTTCCTATGAGGCGGCGAAGACCGCACAATCGCTCTCAGAACAGAACACGAACTTGCCTCCTCGCTTTCCATGCCTTGTTCGGGATCGCACTGATTCCATGTTATATACATATTTTTATCTTTAGTCAATCCTAAATACATATAAACTTTAACTCATTGTAACGTGTTTACCTACGCCCCACCTGGAAACCAGCTTTTGTTGTGCGTGGCTAGCGTAGTAAAATAAAGTTACATTGTATTGTATTGTATCTTAAAACTGTAAGATTAAGATTTTCTTGTTAAAATGAAAATTAAACAAAGTCGTAATGAACACCTTTTATGCTCCATAGTCATTCTCTCTCGTGAATGCTTCAAAATGTCCGATTTTTACTTCTAACGGCCAGCTTTTCGGCCCGTTTACGCTTATCGGTTAACCCCAATAAGACCCTCTTAGCTTATTTTCTGTTGCTGTTTTTTTGCTGAAATTAAACAGCATAGAATTGCTTCTCATGCTAAATTAAAGCTAAGTAAGATAAATTAATGGAGATGCGTCTTTCTGCCTATAAAACAAGTAGGGCTGTTTTTTTCCTTGGAGAAAAAGACAGGGGGCCGCCCTTTGGTCACTTTCCGAAATTGACAACTTCTTAACAGTTCTTTTTATTATATGGCTAGCTACGTGAGGGGGCAAGAAGAACCAAATCCTGCCTCGTGATTGGCTACCCGAGTGGGCAAGATGACGCTATCTTGCCCGCTGTGTCCCGCAAGAAAACATTTCACCGGAAGCCATAAACTCTATTGTTATATAGCTGGCGTTTTTCCTGCTACAGCGCGCCCATTCATTGGCTAGTTCATGGTCACATGACATCTTACAATGAAACTGTTTCCGCCAAATGCCATGAGCGGGCAACATTGCGAAAACTATGACGTCAAACGAGAAACAGTTCACTGTTACCCGCGAAATGTTGACCGCTGTTGCACGTGATCAGAGATGGCCTGATGTTGTCGCTGGAATCTCGGCGCGTTTTTCAAAATTTGCTTTTGTTTTGTTTTGCTATATAACAAATCACTTAATGACTGGTCCCTTGGGGAAAAGTGAATTTTGTTTCCCTCGAATCTCAATGTTTCCCTCGACTTCGTCTCGGGAAACATTGAGATTCTCGGGAAACAAAATTCACTGTTCCCCTCGGGACCAGTCATTAAGTGTTAATTATTTACCAAACTTGATCTGTCAAGAAGGCTGGATATTGGCGTCGATTTTTTTTGCGTGTTTATGGACCTCGACTCCGCCTCGGATCATAAACGCCCAAAAAGAAAAGAATTTACTAGCCAATATTCAGCTGTGTTGACCTCACGCTTGGTCAATAACTCAAATGTCTTACTGGATCTCAATGCCTTTATTTCAGGGATTGTAGTAGCGGGTTACTCTCCCTTAGGATCGAGTGACAGACCAAGTAGGTTTGTCCGTGAGGATGATCCTGTCGTATTGACTGAACCAGTTTTGAAGAAAATTGCCGAAAAACACAACACCACCGTCGCACTGGCAAGATAAAATAGATCAATATATTTACCACCTTACATGTTTTTGTGTCTGACAAAGCTCAAACTAAAGTATTCCACTTTCAACAACAACAGCTAGGTTTATTTGCTTGATCATAGAGAGAGTCTTTGCGTATGTACCTGTAATGTATGGGTATCATTTGGCGCGCTTTATAATCATGCGAGTCTCGTTTTCAGTGTGTGTGTTTAAGGGGCGCCATCTTGACAGTTGTAACTTAGAGCAATCAGGCCTAAGGTTGTGTTTTCTCAATAGAATTAAATTGAAGAAATACTTTACAGTACGTACCTTCTTTCTTTTCCCAGATTCTGGACTTAATCATCGAACGGTTTTGATTTTTATTTTCATCAATTTTGAATGGGTGGCAATGAACCCAGCAATTATTCAGGCTTGGAGCCTAATCCGTTTTAAGAGTGCGCTAAAGCGCTTCTTGCCATCTTGTCATCTTTTCACCTTGTCATCTTGACAAGCGAAAATTTTGTCGACCGACAAAAACTCGGCTAGTGTGGGGCAGCTTTTACTCGTTATTACCTCGAGAAGTTATTGCAATTTTGGTGTTTTTTTTTTCCTCTAGGTCGCTCTAGCCTGGGGAATCAAGCGTGGAATTTCAGTTCTCCCAAAGTCTGTGTCTGAAAACCACATCAAGGAGAATCTAGAAGCACTTCATGTAAAACTAGACGACGACGACATGAAGGCGATCGAGAACATTGGCGTCCGTCATCGATACTTTAGGATGCACTGGCCATACACCATCAATAAGCTGGAAGTTCCTAAAGATCTGTGGGATGGGGAAGAGTAGTACCTGTAGTGGGAGAGAGATACCCATGTCAGTTCATGGCCAACAACTGGGTTCGTTCTTGTACTGCTCTTGAGCTTCTTTTCATACATTCATACCTAGTACAGGTCCGTTCGGCAGTATTTTGGAAAGTTCCAGAGGCGATTTAAAACAACAAGAATGCAGATGAAAAATATTAATTATCAAAGTTTTTCTTTAGATAATGACCGAAAACTAAAATTTGAGTTTTGAATTGCGCAATGCCTAGAATAACTAAAGTGCACTACCAACTTAGTGTTAACGGGTTTCGAAATTCCTGGGCTAAGTCAAGTAGCTCGAGAGGCGGTTAACGCTATGTCATTATGTATGGGTTATTGACCAAGTGTGAGGTCAAGATGGCTGGATATTGGCCAAGTTCTTTTGGACATTTCTCGCAAAAAAAAGAACGAGGCAATATCCAGCCATCTTGACCGAACAAACTTGGTCAATAAAGGATTTATATATGGCTTTTGGTGAAATTTTGCTTTCGGGATGCAGCGGGTAGTCCCGAGCGGGCAAGATGGTTCCATCTTGCCCGCTCGGGTAGGCAATCACAGCGCGCGATTTGGTTCATCTTGCCCGCTCACGGAGCTAGCCATATAATATAAAACTAATAACTTATTCCTTTTTGTTGTCTTTCTTTTTCTTGTATAAAATGTTTGACCGCTTGTGTAAAGGACAGCGCAAAATAAACAGAAAACTAAACCGAAAAAATCATCTGAAATCAAAACTTTCCTTCACCTGCGCTAGCTTTCCGGGCTTTGAACGGCCCGGCCCCTGCAGTATAAATATGGCGACACTGAATTTACTCCAGTCAGCGCGTTGTATACATTTTTGTACTTTGCGGTAAGCAGTTGTATAAGAAAGTACTGTAAAACAGTTACATAGTGAAGACAAATGCAGGAAAATGCTGTTTATTTACCAAAGTTTGATGTGATAAAGATTTCGTCACGTTTCACCTTCCTTCTTTGAACACTTCTTGTAACGCTTCACCAATCTCGGCCTCGTTCATGTAGACTGCTGCACAGTCAATATGCCTGTACCCATATGCACAGCAAGTTTGACCGCCTGTCCAACTTGACCCTTCGCACTTTTTCCACGTCCTACAAGATTCATCAACATATGCTAAAATTTTCTGGCAACGTAACCACAAAATGCAATGACTTTCAGGGCGCAGCAATTGTATCCCCACGTACACACGCGCGTACCGTCCGAATATCCACAAAAAATTAAATATTTACAGGTGAAAAAAAAAACCGTCTGGTTAGACTCTCCGGCCTGTTGAACCTTCTATCAATTATCCCAAATGTAAAGATCATAACTTACCAAAACGCTCCAGCGTTTTTCCCTGAAACTGTTGCTTGGGAAACATGGGAAATAGCATTTTCCGAGCCTCCTTATATGTCATTTTTCCGAGGCATGTCCCCGAAACTCCCTAGAGGGGGGGGAAGGGGGGGGAGAATTATCCAGACCTTGGGGCACTCCATGTACCTAAAAAGATGTCAGAGGTTAATGTTCGTGGCCCGGGAGGGTCTCTCGGGACATGACTACCAGAATCAGTTTAAAACGTTTGTTTCTCCTCACCTTGTTTGGCCACCGGTACCAGGGTTACAATACAAGGTTCAAAATTGGTTACCCCACTTGCTGTACCTGTACGTACAACAATGTTGTAAAACGTTTTAACACGTTATACCGCCACACATGTTGCAAGTTGCAGTAGCATTTTGTGCAAGGCTAGGTAGACGCCATCCTCGGAGACCCAGGGGCTAGATGGGGCGGGAGGAAATCGGGCAAAAAAATTCTCGCCTTACATGTAAACCTTCGACGCTTCCATCGCCCCAACTAAGTGCCCCCGGGTCTCCGAGGATGGGTACACGCGTGTTGAACTTTGTGGAACATTTTGCTGCGTCATGCAACACTGGCATTAAACGAACACAGTCAGCTTTGGGACCGCACTGACCTGGACACTAGTTTTCTCACTTTGAAAAGAGTTCACCCGTACCTGAAATCATAGTACATCTAGAATTCCGCTTCAATCTTCACAGTGTTTGCTTGATTTTCAATCGTTAACTGAAAAACCTGTTTTGATTGCACTTCAGTACTCATCCTGTCATGTTGTTTTTGTCATATTTGATTAAAAAACAGTATGGATCGTGTCTTTGTGATATGCAAATTAGCTATGAAATAGTATCTAATGCGCATGTACGCCAGCTGACTGTGTCCCTTAAAAACGTGGGGTAACAATTTGAACTTGTAATGTAACCCTGTTACCGGGGCAACAAGGTGAAGAGAAACAACGTTAAAACTGATTCTGGTAGTCATGTCCACGAGAGACCTCCAGGGCCACAACATTAACTTGCATTTTTTAGGTAATGGAGTGCCCAAGGCTGGATATCCCATAGGGAGTTTCGGGGACATGCCTCGGAAAATGACATTATAAGGGGCTCGAAAATGCTATTTCCCATGTTTCCCAAGCAACAGTTTCAGGGAAAAACGCTGAGCGTTTGGTAAGTTATGATCTTTACATTTGGGATAATTGATAGAAGGTTCAACAGGCCGGAGAGTCTAACCAGAAGGTTTTTTTTTTCACCTGTAAATATTTAATTTTTTGTGGATATTCAGAGGTACGCGCGTATGTACGCGCGTGTGTACGTGCGGATACAATTGCTGCGCCCCTGAAAGTCATTGCATTTTGTGGTTACGTTGCCAGAAAATTTTAGCATATGTTGATGAATCTTGTAGGACGTGGAAAAGTGCGAAGGGTCAAGTAGGACAGGCGGTCAAACTTGCTGTGCAGTATGGGTACAGGCATATTGACTGTGCAGCAGTCTACATGAACGAGGCCGAGATTGGTGAAGCGTTACAAGAAGTGTTCAAAGAAGGGAAGGTGAAACGTGACGAAATCTTTATCACATCAAAACTTTGGTAAATAACAGCATTTTCCTGGCATTTGTCTTCACTATGTAACTGTTTTTACAGTACTTTCTTATACAACTGCTTACCGCAAAGTACAAAAATGTACGTACAACGCGCTGACTGGAGTAAATTCAGTGTCGCCATATTTATACTGCAGGCGGCCGGGCTAGCGCAGGTGAAGGGAAAGTTTTGATTTCAGATGATTTTTTCGGTTAGGTTTTCTGTTTATTTTGCCGCTTGTCCTTTACACAAGCGGTCAAACATTTTATACAAGAAAAAAGAAAGACAACAAAAAGTAATATTTCGGTTAAGTTATTAAGTTTTATTATTATATGGCTAGCTCCGTGAGCGGGCAGGATGAACCAAATCGCGCGCTGTGATTGCCTACCCGAGCGGGCAAGATGGAGCCATCTTGCCCGCTCGGGACTACCCGCTGCATCCCGAAAGCAAAATTTCACCAAAAGCCATATAATAAATCCTTTATTGACCAAGTTTGTTCGGTCAAGATGGCTGGATATTGGCCTCGTTCTTTTTTTTGGGAGTTTATGGACCTCGACTTCGTCTCGGTCCATAAACACGCAAAAAAGAACTTGGCCAATATCCAGCCATCTTGACCTCACACTTGGTCAATAACCCATACATAATGACTTAGCGTTAACCGCCTCTCGAGCTACTTGACTTAGCCCAGGAATTTCGAAACCCGTTTAACACTAAGTGGTAGTGCACTTAGTTATTCTAGGCTTGCGCAATTCAAAACTCAAATTTTAGTTTTCGGTCATTATCTAAAGAAAAACTTTGATAATTAATATTTTTCATCTGCATTCTTTGTTTTAAATCGCCTCTGGAACTTTCCAAAATACTGCCGAACGGGACCTGTACTAGGTATGAATGTATGAAAAGAAGCTCAAGAGCAGTACAAGAAACGAACCCAGTTGTTGGCCATGAACTGACATGGGTATCTCTCTCCACTACAGGTACTACTCTTCCCCATCCCACAGATCTTTAGGAACTTCCAGCTTATTGATGGTGTATGGCCAGTGCATCCTAAAGTATCGATGACGGACGCCAATGTTCTCGATCGCCTTCATGTCGTCGTCGTCTAGTTTTACATGAAGTGCTTCTAGATTCTCCTTGATGTGGTTTTCAGACACAGACTTTGGGAGAACTGAAATTCCACGCTTGATTCCCCAGGCTAGAGCGACCTAGAGGAAAAAAAAAACACCAAAATTGCAATAACTTCTCGAGGTAATAACGAGTAAAAGCTGCCCCACACTAGCCGAGTTTTTGTCGGTCGACAAAAATTTTCGCTTGTCAAGATGACAAGGTGAAAAGATGACAAGATGGCAAGAAGCGCTTTAGCGCACTCTTAAAACGGATTAGGCTCCAAGCCTGAATAATTGCTGGGTTCATTGCCACCCATTCAAAATTGATGAAAATAAAAATCAAAACCGTTCGATGATTAAGTCCAGAATCTGGGAAAAGAAAGAAGGTACGTACTGTAAAGTATTTCTTCAATTTAATTCTATTGAGAAAACACAACCTTAGGCCTGATTGCTCTAAGTTACAACTGTCAAGATGGCGCCCCTTAAACACACACACTGAAAACGAGACTCGCATGATTATAAAGCGCGCCAAATGATACCCATACATTACAGGTACATACGCAAAGACTCTCTCTATGATCAAGCAAATAAACCTAGCTGTTGTTGTTGAAAGTGGAATACTTTAGTTTGAGCTTTGTCAGACACAAAAACATGTAAGGTGGTAAATATATTGATCTATTTTATCTTGCCAGTGCGACGGTGGTGTTTGTGTTTTTCGGCAATTTTCTTCAAAACTGGTTCAGTCAATACGACAGGATCATCCTCACGGACAAACCTACTTGGTCTGTCACTCGATCCTAAGGGAGAGTAACCCGCTACTACAATCCCTGAAATAAAGGCATTGAGATCCAGTAAGACATTTGAGTTATTGACCAAGCGTGAGGTCAACACAGCTGAATATTGGCTAGTAAATTCTTTTCTTTTTGGGCGTTTATGATCCGAGGCGGAGTCGAGGTCCATAAACACGCAAAAAAAATCGACGCCAATATCCAGCCTTCTTGACAGATCAAGTTTGGTAAATAATTAACACTTAATGACTGGTCCCGAGGGGAACAGTGAATTTTGTTTCCCGAGAATCTCAATGTTTCCCGAGACGAAGTCGAGGGAAACATTGAGATTCGAGGGAAACAAAATTCACTTTTCCCCAAGGGACCAGTCATTAAGTGATTTGTTATATAGCAAAACAAAACAAAAGCAAATTTTGAAAAACGCGCCGAGATTCCAGCGACAACATCAGGCCATCTCTGATCACGTGCAACAGCGGTCAACATTTCGCGGGTAACAGTGAACTGTTTCTCGTTTGACGTCATAGTTTTCGCAATGTTGCCCGCTCATGGCATTTGGCGGGAAACAGTTTCATTGTAAGATGTCATGTGACCATGAACTAGCCAATGAATGGGCGCGCTGTAGCAGGAAAAACGCCAGCTATATAACAATAGAGTTTATGGCTTCCGGTGAAATGTTTTCTTGCGGGACACAGCGGGCAAGATAGCGTCATCTTGCCCACTCGGGTAGCCAATCACGAGGCAGGATTTGGTTCTTCTTGCCCCCTCACGTAGCTAGCCATATAATAAAAAGAACTGTTAAGAAGTTGTCAATTTCGGAAAGTGACCAAAGGGCGGCCCCTGTCTTTTTCTCCAAGGAAAAAAACAGCCCTACTTGTTTTATAGGCAGAAAGACGCATCTCCATTAATTTATCTTACTTAGCTTTAATTTAGCATGAGAAGCAATTCTATGCTGTTTAATTTCAGCAAAAAAACAGCAACAGAAAATAAGCTAAGAGGGTCTTATTGGGGTTAACCGATAAGCGTAAACGGGCCGAAAAGCTGGCCGTTAGAAGTAAAAATCGGACATTTTGAAGCATTCACGAGAGAGAATGACTATGGAGCATAAAAGGTGTTCATTACGACTTTGTTTAATTTTCATTTTAACAAGAAAATCTTAATCTTACAGTTTTAAGATACAATACAATACAATGTAACTTTATTTTACTACGCTAGCCACGCACAACAAAAGCTGGTTTCCAGGTGGGGCGTAGGTAAACACGTTACAATGAGTTAAAGTTTATATGTATTTAGGATTGACTAAAGATAAAAATATGTATATAACATGGAATCAGTGCGATCCCGAACAAGGCATGGAAAGCGAGGAGGCAAGTTCGTGTTCTGTTCTGAGAGCGATTGTGCGGTCTTCGCCGCCTCATAGGAAAGATTGTTCCAGAACATTGCACCACTATACTTAATGCTGCACTTCAGAAAATTTGTGTATGGCCTTGGAAGTGCTAGATCAGTCTCGATATTCCTGAGATTGTAAGATAACTCAATACTGAGGGTTAACTTTTTATACAACTTACCTTTGCTGTCGCAGTACTTTTTTAGCTCTTCTTGGCGAAAATACGGATGGCATTCCACTACAAAAAACATAATATATCACTTACAGGCTAACCACACCAGATGGTCACTGAACAAATCAATGACAGGGCCGTAGCCAGAAAAAAATTTGACTGAGGCAATGTCTACGAATAATTTATGACTGAGGCAATCAGTCCATGGTTGAGTTCTCTTCCTAGGTATTAGGTACTATAAACAACAAAAGCCAAAGAAATGACCGAGGCAAGTGCCTCGGTTGGCCTGTTACTAGCTGCGGCGCTGATATGATCGGCGAAATTCGTCAAAATTTTACCGAGGCGAGTGCCTCGGTTGGCCTCATACTAGCTACGGCGCTGAATGAAAGTCGAAAAAGTTTAAAACGGTACATGAGTTCACCTTGGTTACAAGCTGGCATTATTTTGGCAGTTTTCAGAAGATCATCTGTTTTCTTGATGGTGTAATTTGAAATGCCAATGGCTTTACACAGACCTTTCTCAACAAGTTCTTCCATGGCCTGGCATAAAAGAAAGAACGGAATCATCCATAGTACTAAACATCTGAAGGAGACCAATTTGGGCATGCGGGGCCCGAGCTGTATTTCAACCCCAAATGCACTACCTTAACGGAGATGACAGCAGGTTTTGTATAATTAAATTACTGTTTCGAGTACATCTTAAGAGATACTTGAACTGCGAGGAGTCTCTCTTTTGTTTGAAAATCCGTGGGGATGAACACAAAACAAGCGATCGTAAGAGCGTGACAGGCTTGCGTCACATGCAAGCGGCCGCGATGCGCATGTCACGTTCGAAAGCTCATGTTGTTTTGCAGTCTTCCTTGCGTTCTTCGCAACGAGTTTCGAGGAAAAGAGAGATTGCTCGCAGTCTAAAAGATACTTTGATGGTTAAAAATGGTCGTGTTTCGTCCTGAACACCCTAAGTGAGAGCAAAATTCTTGTTTATACCCATGAGTCATTCCTCCCCGGGGGGGGGGGAGGGGGGAGGGGCAGAGGGGAGGAATTAACTACATACGAAATACGGAAACATCACAGTGTTTCACTTACCTTCCATGTCTCAGCGAAACGTTCAGGAGAGTACCCAAGAACTCTTTCAGGATCAGGTTCTTGTTTTTCTTTGTTGAAGGAAATTGGCAAATGGATCTGAAAAAGGAACCCGGTATTCGTTTAGGTATTTAGCAATCATTGAATGAGGCTGAGTAGAATATGAAGAATTCTGCAGATCAAGGAGGGTGTTATCCACAGAGGCCGAAGGCCGAGGTGGATAACACCCTCCGAGATCAGCAGAATTCTTCATATCCTACGAAAGCCGAATTCAATAATTGCTTTATTATTCATTCAAAATATTTCCCCGTTCTTAAAGGAGTTTCGCCATGTCGCTCTTTGTTGTTTAGCTCACCAAAACTAACACAATCTCGTCCCCAGGTTTTCTCGGTCAACGGTTCAATAATTTGCAGCGGGCTGCGCTTCTGACGTCATTGGTTCAATACTTGGTCAACAGCAGCTGGTTATGGTGAATTATGCGTGTGGTTTTAACCAATCAGAAACGGGAAAATATTTTGAATGAATAATAATTTAATCACTTTATGGCTGTGATAACTATAAGTTATAAGATATGTCAGCGTTAAAGACGGTATTCGGTGCTAAAGAAAATTCCCTGGTGAAAACGTGATTATTATGACTCATTGTGGTGTTTGTGGCACTATACTTAGTCGATAATCACATCTCGATCAGTTCTTGTTACAAAGAGTTTCCACAGTAGGGACTGCCCTATGTCATGTCCCTCTTTCCCTTCCCCCCTAAGGAGATGAGGAAAAGCTGTCATCAAAACGGAGACAAAACAGGTGGTAAAATGAAAAAAAAAATGTAAAGGTTAATTCTGCTTATTTATTTTTAAGCAATACTATAGACTTCATGTCACGGAAGAAGGGCTTAGTTAAATTAAAAGGGAGAGCGCTTTTATCAGGTACTGGCTGTTCTAAAGGCGGATAACCGGCGCTATCCACCTGATAAATCAATATCCAGCGTATAGCGAGGTTTGTTTTTTAACACCTATCTACTGGATAGCATTTTATCCGGTGGATAGCCGTTATCCAGACTTCTAACAACCAGAATCACAAAGATAAGAGAGTGAATCTTACCAAGTACAGATCTAGATAATCTGTTTGTAGATCATTCAGTGTCTTCTGACATGCAGGCAGGACATCCTCTGGGGAATGCGCAGTGCTCCTTAAAACAAAAACCAGACGTCATAGCATCAGCTTAACTCAATGCTCTGGCCCTGGTTGTTCAAAGGCTGGATAACGCTATCCACCGGATAAATCACTGTCCAGTGGATAGCGTGGTTTGTTTTGTCAATACTTATCCACTGGATAGTGATTTATCAGGCCCCAGTTATTCAAAGGCTGGATAACGCTATCCACCGGATAAATCACTATCCAGTGGATAAGTGTTAACAAAACAAACCACGCTATCCGCTGGATAGTGATTTATCCGGTGGATTGCGTTATCCATTTTTCGAACAACCGGGGCCAGGCCCGGGATGTTCAAAGGACGGATAACGCTAACCACCGGATAAATCACTATCCAGCGGATAGAGTGGTTTGTTTTGTTAACATTTATCCACTGGATAGCGATTTATCCGCTGGATAGCGTTATCCAGCCTTTGA
>JAHPZR010042373.1:0-22452 GCA_019787425.1 Platygyra sinensis | reverse complement strand
GTATCTCAGTGCTTAATTACTATAATTGAGTAGGTAAAAGTTAGAAGGTAAATGAGTTACTTGAAACTGAAGGCATCGTACTCGTGGTAGAAAACTTGTGACCACTATCGCTTCCTGGAAGTAAAACCAAGCAAGAGAGAGGGCTTTTGAGGAAAGTCGCGCTGAAAAACCAAGTCCGTGGTCCTGGAAAGTTCCATCGACATGATCGTTCTTCTGAGGCTCCTAGACTCCACGAGAGCAGCCAAATATTGTCAACCTCAATGTCCTCAATAGGCTGCCAGCAGCCTCTTTGTTTTCCTCGGAAATCTGTGGGGAAGAACGAATTGAAGATAGCAAAAACTAGTGTGACTGTGAGCATGACATGAAAGTGAGGAGCGGCGAAGAGCCGCGAGCCGCGAGTAGCGGCGGGCGGCTCGCGGCTCTGTATATCACGCTTGCAATCGTACTACCCACCATCGCTTTTGCTGCGTTCCTCTTTTTATTCTTCTCCACGGATTTTCGAGCATAATCTCCTCAACCAAGAAGTTTGCTTGTAACGCCATAGAATAGTCGTTTCTTTAGAATCGTTTAAAAATCGCTCTTGGATAAAATAGTGTTCCTGTATAAAAAAAAAAAAAAAAGTATTTAGAAAAATAAAATTAACCGACATTTTTTTGTTGTATATATGTCAATTCAAACTAGCTACTCTTCAAATCTGAGGGCTAACGAACAATTTCCCTTTGACTTGTAACCTTCATTAGGGGCCCAAAAGATGATGTTAACGTTCACATTTAGAGGCTGTTAAAAGGCCGATATTTTATTAATTTTAAAATTCTCGGCATAGTGTGATAGCCATCTCCATAAGCTTTAACGGTCTATATATAGGTATCTACAGTCTAATTCAGACACGCTACACCACTTGGATTCGAAGTTGCTCTTGAGGTATACGGTAACCTTGAAATGTTATGCATCGGCTTTCTCTTGCAGGATCATATTGGACAGTGTAGCAAGTTCCCAGTAACTTGTCCCAACAATTGCGCGGCCTCAATTTTTAGGGAAATGGTAAGACTGATCATATAATGACTTTGTTAACGGTGTCAATTGAAATTTATCTGCCCAAGGTATCTAAAACACTTATGGGAGAATCTTGGCCGAGGTCAAGATGCTCTCGTACAGACCGACTAAGCTCGGTTAACTGACACTCTCCTTGTGAACTGCGATGAGCTGGACTTAGATCTGCCAAAGTTTGCTCGTCCTCTTTTCTTGTTTTTTTTCCTCATCTCGCTTTATGGCACTTCCATAAACAAATTTTGATAAAGAAAATACCCATTATTTTTGCACTTTGGTTTCCAACTTTTTCACCACAGAACATTACCGGTCTAGAGGCCGGTCTAAATAGGAAATTCTAGACCGCTTTCGATCTTCATTTCAGCTAATCAAATTAATAAATTCGGTAGTTTCCAGGCCTTGTGAGGCACAGCCTTACAATAATTAGCATTTATTGAATTCGGCTTTCGTAGGATATGAAGAATTCTGCAGATCAAGGAGGGGTGTTATCCACAGAGGCCGAAGGCCCAGTTGCTTTATTATTCATTCAAGTTTTTGTTCTTAGAGAAGTTTCGCCATTTCGCTTTTTCCGTTTTCCGCTCACCAAAAATAACACAACCTCGTCCCCTGGTTTTCTCGGTCAATGGTTCAATAACCTGCGGCGGGCTGCACTTTTGACATCATTTTGACGTCAACGGTTAAATAATCTGCAGCGGGCTGCACTTTTGATATCATTGGTTCAATATGACAGAAATTCTTTTCAAATCTGGTGAACATCAGCTGGTTATGGTGAATTGTGAGTGTGGTTTTAACCATTCAGAAACGGGAAAATATTTTAAATGAATAATAATGCCTAATAATAATAATGCCTAATAATAATAATAATAATAATAATAATAATAATAATAATAATAATAATAATAATGCCTAATAATAATAATAATAATAATAATAATAATAATAATAATAATAGCCTGTATGGCGCTTCGACTCGAAACGGCGCCAAAAATTAGTTCAGCGCCTCGGCTGCCATTCATTTCACATTCTTCGAAATGTCCCCCTCTCTAGAAATATCCTGGTCAGCGGAATTGTCATGAATAATACTTTTACGACTCATCGACTGACTAACTGAATGATCGACCAGGCGAGTGAATTATTTATTCCTCAAGAAGGTGATATAACTCCAGCTAACTACGCCATCACTCGTTTAAAGCGACACGTCACAACTTTTGCAAACAGGCTCAATTACTTAATCAATTGTTCGGTTCAGTTAATGTATATTTTCTTATTCTTTTCAGATTCTAAACCACACTGAATTTGATTGTCCACTAACCATAATCCCTTGCCCTTATGAAAAACTTGGATGTGAAACCAAGGTGTGTATGTCACGAGTACAGTTGTTACAGTTGTACAGTTGTTATTATTATTATTATTATTATTATTATTATTATTATTATTATTATTATTATTATTATTATTATTATGATTGCAATAAAAAACGTCTGTATGCCATATACAATAAAAGCAACACGAGCCGCCGCAGCGTAGCCCATGAGCTAATCAGTGAATTATTATTATTATTATTATTATTATTATTATTATTATTATTATTATTATTATTATTATTATTATTATTATTATTATTATTATTGGGAGAAGGCAGGCTGTCTTGTATAATCGTTAAAACGCTTTTTAGGGGTGGTTCATTTTCACCTTGAACGAAGGTCGAGGTATCTCAGCCCAATCGAATGTGAATCGTATATATTGCATGCGTCACCATTTATGATTTCTTCTTCCATCACGCTAAGACTAAAATTATGATTATGGAAAGGCAATCAACAATCACTACTCACGATACGTTTCGGCATTTTTGCTTACGCCTTTTCACGCTCTATGAGAAAATCATTTCCTGAAACAGATCAAATTAAGACAGTTCACGGTTGTTATTAAAATTTTTAGATTTTTTGAAGCATATATATGTACCTAAGAAGATTCATAACTTCCATAATTTGTGATTGCACTGCAGAGTTTAACTAACCAACGAGTAACAACGTGAAGCCCAAGTTTGAATTTGAATCTGCCATCTTCAGAATCATATTACGGCTTTGCTGGTGAGATAAGCACCTAGCATTTATTATCAACTAATTAACTTGAGAGAAGAAGTTACTGTTTGCAATGTTCTTTAGAAAGTTTATTTTTACTTGTAGGTTCAGCGATGCCAAGTGGAATCCCATCTTCAATCAGCCACAAGACTTCATATCGACTTAGCTTGTGTGAAATTAGATAATACTGAAGTTGAGTTGAATGACACTAAATCAAAATTAAATAATGCATATATCAAGTTAAGTGAAACAGAAATGAAACTAGAAACAACTCGGAAAGTGGTGGAGAAACTAGACGCGCGAATATTTATCTGGAGAATTAACAACTTTAGTGAAATTTGGAAGCAAGCGAAGATGGGAAAACAAATTACTAGAGAATCCAATCCATTTTACACAGATAGAATAGAAACTTGTGGCTACAAGTTGAAGGTTAAAGTTGCTGCCAATAAGCTTGGAGCTGCGGGTGCTTTTTATGTGGGTATTCATTGTTGTAATGAGAGGTGAATATGACGCTATATTGACCTGGCCTTTTGAAAAGAAAGTCAGGTTAACGGTCATTGATCAAAAGAAAGATTTAATAAGACGACAAAACATTGTTAGCCATCTTATAGTAGGAGCCAGTAACCCAGAAGCCTATGGAAGACCTGTAAAAGACGAGAACGAACCGGCGATGTTTCCTGAAATGTTAACTCCCGGGAGACTGAATTCAAAGCGCTACATTGTTGATGACACTTTGTTTCTTCAGGTTGAAATCAGCCCACTATAAGCTCGGTTTCCTCTCTTGCGTTCTTGAACGTGTCTCGGCCAAACAAAAGTACGAAATGACGTTTACAGCGAGACAGTAACTTTAGTTACTATGAGATCTAAAATGGCGGAAAACTAGTCGGGAAAGTGGTCAGTTTGCAATTCGAAATTAGTTCCTTTTTGGTAAGTTGATACATTTCAACGTATATTTAGCGCGTTGTAAGCTTTTAAAGACAACAAAAAATAGGACAAACATAGATCAAATAAAACTACAAAGCTACTTGAAACATAGTTACTAGAGGGGACTGGTTGCGAAGCTCGGCAGACATCAAAGAAGCAAACAAAGATTTCAAGATTTATGTTGGAAGGGCGAAGACCGTGCACAATGTTTTGTTTTGCGCTCATACACTATGCAAACTATACGTAACCAAAACGTTTCCATCGGTTAGTTCCTTTCCTCACTATGGAGTACACAACTATTGTGTTTTGTGCACGGTCGAGGCCAAAATAGCGAACAAAAGCATAGACAAAAAGAACTTTGTCGGGTTTTATAACCATTCCCCTTTTCAATAAGACAATACAATACATTCCTTTGTTTTTTAGTACCCAGGAAATATTTAAGAGTAATAAAGGCTCGTTAAAACATGTGCTTGCTAAAAAAAATGGAAACAATTAAATTAGAGCACTAAAAATACCAACTATACTCGAAATCAAAGCAGCGTTTTTATATTAGGAATGTTCGAATAGTACATCAGTATTTGGATGAAAAACAACTGACTTAAGGTGTATTCTGTTCGACGGCGCTGACGATCAACAACTCTTCCTAATTAGGTTTTTATTTCATGAATAACAATTTCTCTTACTGCATTCAAAAATGAGAAAGATCCAGCGTCCTATAAACTCCTTCAATGTTCCTACCAAACACATTCTACCAATCTTTAACTAAGATTACTCCGAACCTTCGCGGGTGTCCTCCAGAAAGAAAGAAAAAAAAAAAAAAAAAAAAAACGTTCGCGCGCTGTTTTTAATGTAACCACTACAAACTAGATATCAGTAGAGAGGTTATAAAATGTAGAATTCGAGAAAATTATGTTCTGTTTTGTGTGTTGCTTTCCAAAGGCGGCAAAAGCCGTCAACTCCAAAATGATCGGCTGACGTTCCAGCAATTTACCGAGTATGGCAAAAAACTGTGCAATGTTAATTACAAAGCTTCAATCTCTAAAAGGGTGTCAGCATTTTCTTCTATTTCTATTGGTTATCTTTTTTTAGATCTGTCAAGTTCCACTATCAAAAAATTCGCGTAATGTGTTGCGTTAAAGGCCGCCACGAGAAATTCGCCGACACCATTTTGTTCCTTATCTATCAGGGAATGTTCTGGCCAAATTTCAGGGAAAACCATCAAATCCACATCTCCTATTAATTCACCGGAACATCTGCCGGCCATTTTAGAGTTCACGGCTTCTGCCGCCTTTGGAAAGCTAAGTTCAAAACAAAACATAACTTCATCGAATTCTGCATTTTAAAACCTTTCTACTGATATGTAGTTTGTGGGGGTTTCATTAAAAACAGCGCACGTACGAGTTTTTTTTGTGGAGGACACCCGCGAAGGTTTGGGGTAACCTCAACAGCCTGAAGGACAGCCAGTGTTGAAAACCCTTCTATGGACTTTAGGATAATTCGGCTGAGAATCCTTCCTTTGAATCAGGTTCACATAATGCTTGATAAGAACTGGAATTGAGACCATTTTCCATTTTTGACCATTTTCCCTCTCATTTTCATTATAAATGGTAAATAAGGTCAGTCTAATTCTTCCCTCATCTCTATTAGGTTTCTTGGTATTTCAAAATGCTGCTCCAACTTTATTCTCCAGTTCTCTTGAGAAACTCAGTTGTTACCACGTTTTAAGATATTTTTTTAAGGGGGCGTTAGGGTAAATCATTTGTGTTATACGTTTTTTTTCAAAGTGATTAGTAAAAGAGAATGATTAGAAAGGAAACACGATGTAGTGGCACGACTCAATATTGTGTGGCTACAAGGAGGAGATCCGCTTGAAGAGCTACCTGTGGTATCCTAATTAACGATAGTGACGAATCATTAATTTTAATCCTTCAAGATTGACATTGAAGCAGTTTATAGGACGCTGGATCTTTCTCATTTTTGAATGCAGTAAGAGAAATTGTTGTTCATGAAATAAAAACCTAATTAGGAAGAGTTGTTGATCGTCAGCGCCGTCGAACAGAATACACCTTAAGTCAGTTGTTTTCATCCAAATACTGATTACTATTCGAACATTCCTCAGGGGCACCCAACGACAATTTTCGGAAAAATATCTGTTCGGAAGACGATTTGAGATCTAGAATCTTCGGAACATTTGTTGTAAAATTACTTACTTGCCTGTCTCTCCTAGGATTTTCGAACATCTAAAAAATGGTAAAATTGCCCATTTTCAACGGATTTTTACCTTAAAAAGGTCACCTAGAATTTTCGGGAGCCTTTTTTCTGGCTGAAATTTTCGAACAGGTAAGGTTTGATCCCTATAATTTTCGGATCACTGGACTTTCAGCTAGGAAATCCGAACAGATGAAAAATTTATAGGGGATAAAAATATGCCCACATTCACCGTTTAAATACTAAAACACGTTTAACAATGCTATGTTTAAGTGGTTTTGAACTATATTCTCGTTGGGTGCCCCTGATTCCTAATATAAAAACGCTGCTTTGATTTCGAGTATAGTTGGTATTTTTAGTGCTCTAATTTAATTGTTTCCATTTTTTTTAGCAAGCACATGTTTTAACGAGCCTTTATTACTCTTAAATATTTCCTGGGTACTAAAAAACAAAGGAATGTATTGTATTGTCTTATTGAAAAGGGGAATGGTTATAAAACCCGACAAAGTTCTTTTTGTCTATGCTTTTGTTCGCTATTTTGGCCTCGACCGTGCACAAAACACAATAGTTGTGTACTCCATAGTGAGGAAAGGAACTAACCGATGGAAACGTTTTGGTTACGTATAGTTTGCATAGTGTATGAGCGCAAAACAAAACATTGTGCACGGTCTTCGCCCTTCCAACATAAATCTTGAAATCTTTGTTTGCTTCTTTGATGTCTGCCGAGCTTCGCAACCAGTCCCCTCTAGTAACTATGTTTCAAGTAGCTTTGTAGTTTTATTTGATCTATGTTTGTCCTATTTTTTGTTGTCTTTAAAAGCTTACAACGCGCTAAATATACGTTGAAATGTATCAACTTACCAAAAAGGAACTAATTTCGAATTGCAAACTGACCACTTTCCCGACTAGTTTTCCGCCATTTTAGATCTCATAGTAACTAAAGTTACTGTCTCGCTGTAAACGTCATTTCGTACTTTTGTTTGGCCGAGACACGTTCAAGAACGCAAGAGAGGAAACCGAGCTTATAGTGGGCTGATTTCAACCTGAAGAAACAAAGTGTCATCAACAATGTAGCGCTTTGAATTCAGTCTCCCGGGAGTTAACATTTCAGGAAACATCGCCGGTTCGTTCTCGTCTTTTACAGGTCTTCCATAGGCTTCTGGGTTACTGGCTCCTACTATAAGATGGCTAACAATGTTTTGTCGTCTTATTAAATCTTTCTTTTGATCAATGACCGTTAACCTGACTTTCTTTTCAAAAGGCCAGGTCAATATAGCGTCATATTCACCTCTCATTACAACAATGAATACCCACATAAAAAGCACCCGCAGCTCCAAGCTTATTGGCAGCAACTTTAACCTTCAACTTGTAGCCACAAGTTTCTATTCTATCTGTGTAAAATGGATTGGATTCTCTAGTAATTTGTTTTCCCATCTTCGCTTGCTTCCAAATTTCACTAAAGTTGTTAATTCTCCAGATAAATATTCGCGCGTCTAGTTTCTCCACCACTTTCCGAGTTGTTTCTAGTTTCATTTCTGTTTCACTTAACTTGATATATGCATTATTTAATTTTGATTTAGTGTCATTCAACTCAACTTCAGTATTATCTAATTTCACACAAGCTAAGTCGATATGAAGTCTTGTGGCTGATTGAAGATGGGATTCCACTTGGCATCGCTGAACCTACAAGTAAAAATAAACTTTCTAAAGAACATTGCAAACAGTAACTTCTTCTCTCAAGTTAATTAGTTGATAATAAATGCTAGGTGCTTATCTCACCAGCAAAGCCGTAATATGATTCTGAAGATGGCAGATTCAAATTCAAACTTGGGCTTCACGTTGTTACTCGTTGGTTAGTTAAACTCTGCAGTGCAATCACAAATTATGGAAGTTATGAATCTTCTTAGGTACATATATATGCTTCAAAAAATCTAAAAATTTTAATAACAACCGTGAACTGTCTTAATTTGATCTGTTTCAGGAAATGATTTTCTCATAGAGCGTGAAAAGGCGTAAGCAAAAATGCCGAAACGTATCGTGAGTAGTGATTGTTGATTGCCTTTCCATAATCATAATTTTAGTCTTAGCGTGATGGAAGAAGAAATCATAAATGGTGACGCATGCAATATATACGATTCACATTCGATTGGGCTGAGATACCTCGACCTTCGTTCAAGGTGAAAATGAACCACCCCTAAAAAGCGTTTTAACGATTATACAAGACAGCCTGCCTTCTCCCAATAATAATAATAATAATAATAATAATAATAATAATAATAATAATAATAATAATAATAATAATAATAATAATAATAATAATAATTCACTGATTAGCTCATGGGCTACGCTGCGGCGGCTCGTGTTGCTTTTATTGTATATGGCATACAGACGTTTTTTATTGCAATCATAATAATAATAATAATAATAATAATAATAATAATAATAATAATAATAATAATAATAATAATAATAATAACAACTGTACAACTGTAACAACTGTACTCGTGACATACACACCTTGGTTTCACATCCAAGTTTTTCATAAGGGCAAGGGATTATGGTTAGTGGACAATCAAATTCAGTGTGGTTTAGAATCTGAAAAGAATAAGAAAATATACATTAACTGAACCGAACAATTGATTAAGTAATTGAGCCTGTTTGCAAAAGTTGTGACGTGTCGCTTTAAACGAGTGATGGCGTAGTTAGCTGGAGTTATATCACCTTCTTGAGGAATAAATAATTCACTCGCCTGGTCGATCATTCAGTTAGTCAGTCGATGAGTCGTAAAAGTATTATTCATGACAATTCCGCTGACCAGGATATTTCTAGAGAGGGGGACATTTCGAAGAATGTGAAATGAATGGCAGCCGAGGCGCTGAACTAATTTTTGGCGCCGTTTCGAGTCGAAGCGCCATACAGGCTATTATTATTATTATTATTATTATTATTATTATTATTATTATTATTAGGCATTATTATTATTATTATTATTATTATTATTATTATTATTATTATTATTATTATTAGGCATTATTATTATTAGGCATTATTATTCATTTAAAATATTTTCCCGTTTCTGAATGGTTAAAACCACACTCACAATTCACCATAACCAGCTGATGTTCACCAGATTTGAAAAGAATTTCTGTCATATTGAACCAATGATATCAAAAGTGCAGCCCGCTGCAGATTATTTAACCGTTGACGTCAAAATGATGTCAAAAGTGCAGCCCGCCGCAGGTTATTGAACCATTGACCGAGAAAACCAGGGGACGAGGTTGTGTTATTTTTGGTGAGCGGAAAACGGAAAAAGCGAAATGGCGAAACTTCTCTAAGAACAAAAACTTGAATGAATAATAAAGCAACTGGGCCTTCGGCCTCTGTGGATAACACCCCTCCTTGATCTGCAGAATTCTTCATATCCTACGAAAGCCGAATTCAATAAATGCTAATTATTGTAAGGCTGTGCCTCACAAGGCCTGGAAACTACCGAATTTATTAATTTGATTAGCTGAAATGAAGATCGAAAGCGGTCTAGAATTTCCTATTTAGACCGGCCTCTAGACCGGTAATGTTCTGTGGTGAAAAAGTTGGAAACCAAAGTGCAAAAATAATGGGTATTTTCTTTATCAAAATTTGTTTATGGAAGTGCCATAAAGCGAGATGAGGAAAAAAAACAAGAAAAGAGGACGAGCAAACTTTGGCAGATCTAAGTCCAGCTCATCGCAGTTCACAAGGAGAGTGTCAGTTAACCGAGCTTAGTCGGTCTGTACGAGAGCATCTTGACCTCGGCCAAGATTCTCCCATAAGTGTTTTAGATACCTTGGGCAGATAAATTTCAATTGACACCGTTAACAAAGTCATTATATGATCAGTCTTACCATTTCCCTAAAAATTGAGGCCGCGCAATTGTTGGGACAAGTTACTGGGAACTTGCTACACTGTCCAATATGATCCTGCAAGAGAAAGCCGATGCATAACATTTCAAGGTTACCGTATACCTCAAGAGCAACTTCGAATCCAAGTGGTGTAGCGTGTCTGAATTAGACTGTAGATACCTATATATAGACCGTTAAAGCTTATGGAGATGGCTATCACACTATGCCGAGAATTTTAAAATTAATAAAATATCGGCCTTTTAACAGCCTCTAAATGTGAACGTTAACATCATCTTTTGGGCCCCTAATGAAGGTTACAAGTCAAAGGGAAATTGTTCGTTAGCCCTCAGATTTGAAGAGTAGCTAGTTTGAATTGACATATATACAACAAAAAAATGTCGGTTAATTTTATTTTTCTAAATACTTTTTTTTTTTTTTTTATACAGGAACACTATTTTATCCAAGAGCGATTTTTAAACGATTCTAAAGAAACGACTATTCTATGGCGTTACAAGCAAACTTCTTGGTTGAGGAGATTATGCTCGAAAATCCGTGGAGAAGAATAAAAAGAGGAACGCAGCAAAAGCGATGGTGGGTAGTACGATTGCAAGCGTGATATACAGAGCCGCGAGCCGCCCGCGCTACTCGCGGCTCGCGGCTCTTCGCCGCTCCTCACTTTCATGTCATGCTCACAGTCACTTGTTTTGCTATCTTCAATTCGTTCTTCCCCACAGATTTCCGAGAAAAAAAAAGAGGCTGCTGGCAGCCTATTGAGGACATTGAGGTTGACAATATTTGGCTGCTCTCGTGGAGTCTAGCAGCCTCAGAAGAACGATCATGTCGATGGAACTCTCCAAGACCACGGACTTGGTTTTCAGCGCGACTTTCCTCAAAAGCCCTCTCTCTTGTTTGGTTTTACTTCCAGGAAGCGATAGTGGTCACAAGTTTTCTACCACGAGTACGATGCATCCAGTTTCAAAGTAACTCATTTACTTTTCTAACTTTTACCTTCTCACTTATAGTAATTAAGCACTGAGATACTGATTAAGAAAAAAAAAAACTTCTACCAAATAGAATAAAACTGAGCACAAGCTCACAAATACGCATTGCAGACCTGGTTTTAGTTTTCATGATGTGACACTGCAAATGAGCCATACAGTACAGTTCTCGTCAGAAACTGTGACACGATTATGCACCATTCTGTATGACTCATAAGATAGGGAAATGACTGTCAAATATGTGAACGGTAGGTTGCTATAGTGTTCTTTTTTATGGCATCCGTGGTGAGTTACACGGACCAGAAATCAAGTTATCGGTTAAAATTTTGATGAAGGGATCGAAAACGAAATTTAGTTCGAGTTACCAGGGAGACCGAGTTAGAAAATAGGAAAATAGGAAAGACAGTGGCCAAAAAATAGGAAATAAATAGGAATTCTCACCCAAAATAGGAAAAAAAATAGGAGGATTTCTTTGAGTTCTATCCTGTTAACACTCAACAACTTAACACTTAACCATGGCATACATCCACAATGCATTGCTGTATCAACAAAAACGAGTGTTACTACCTATGTTACCAAGCACAACTCATCCTATAACAATTACCAGATTCGAAATTTCATTAGATACTTCACAAGATGCCTTTAATTAAAGTCAGTAGTCCTTAAAACTGTCAGAATGATAATTAGCAATAATTCACCGAAGTGGAGGTAAATATCCACCACTTTCACCGACACTGAGGTGAATAATTGTTTTAGTATATACCACACAAGCTGAAAAACTAGCGTATAGCAGGCCGAAGAGTAACTTTATATGCGACAATATACCGACGAAAGCCATTTTGTTTTTCTTTGGCTGCTCGGAGGTGAATAGTACTTGGCTAATCGCCTCTGAGCTAGCCAATCAGTGCGCACGAGAAGTACTATTCACTTGTGTGTTTTTGACAAACCAAAACAATATTAATGCCGCCAAATGTGTCCCCCTTACAATAAAAGCCAACCACGACTTTTGAACGTCAACAACCAAGAAGTCCAACACTATACCGTTTTCACTCTTTTAGCAGATTTGATAACCTTTGCTTTGCTTTTCTTGAAGGCAGCATTTGCTGTTGAGGACATGGTCTTTTCTAACAGTTTGTGCTGTTTGTCAGTCAACAATTTTCTCCTTTGTCCTATTTTCTCCAAGGTTTGCATTGCTTGGTCTCGCTTGGTCTTAGCAGCGTCAAGCATCACACATTTATTTAACAGTTTGTTTGTTGGCAACATAAAATTCTCTAATGCCAAGAATAGCCAGGTTCTGCTTTGCAGGACTCAAACATGCTAAGGCCTTTCTGGTTTGATCACCAATGACAAGTTCATTGTCAGTAAGATGTAACTTGACATCCCTTCCGTGCTATCAAAACCACTGAGAAAGTCTGGGCACGAGTTTCAGAAGAAAATCACTCATATTAAAGACTTCAAACTGGTCTTTTTTGACACGAAGTTTCAGTTTTTTGTAGTATTAATCAATTTTATTGTCAAAATGTTTCTTTGTACCTAGCGAAACCCTAAAAAAATAGGAAAAACTAGGAATTTCATGAAAAAATAGGAGAAAATAGGAGGCAGGCCAAAAAATAGGAAAAAACAGGAAAAATAGGAACTTGACAACCTGTATCCAAGTGAAGCGAGACTTAGTTCGAGTTAGTGGAGATGTTCGAGTTGTTATCTGCAGTTTAAAGCCAACTTACTGCATCGCCTAGATGGGAGACACCTCTGAAGGTATACTGTAATCTTAAGCAAAGCACATGTTCAGGAGATTTCTTTGGGGATAGTTTGTAAATTAAAGCATAAATCGGTATGTTTAATCTTGTACTGGGCGTTGCAATGGAATGTTTTTCTTGTTCTTTCCAGTTCATTATTTTATTCTCCTTAAAATGCAGGACCTGGATCAAATTCTTCAGGTAAGATACTTACAGTCATACAAACTGATATCTCTGGTGACTAAAGGTATTAGAAACGTCGAATTCTCGAAATCTCAGTTATCCTGCTAAACAACTGATAGAAACAACACGGTACATACTCCTGACATTGATCATTCGAAAAATCCAAGTTGTTACCTTATGAAATCACATTTTACCTTCATCATACACTCTGGGTGTGGCTTACTGCAGTGACCGCATTCAAGGATTCTCCACGGGCACGTGTTGGTTACGTGTTCCTCGAGATGTTCCCTTTGCAATGTCACGTGACAGTTTTCGTTTGTGCAGGGGACAAGTTTGAAAAGACAAGATGCCAAGTGAACCTGTTATACAAAATATTCACTTCAACTATTTCATTTAACCTTCATATTAGAACACGTCAGTAAGGAAGGCGAAAGTAGACCTCTAAGTATAAAAAAGTTGACTCATTTGTATGGTTTTGGTCTCAATGAAGTAAAATGATCACAAATTTTCCGCCAAATACCAGGAGGAACCTTGCATACGGCTGACGCGCGGGAAATTTGAATTGACCAATCAGAATTCAGCGGGCGGGAAAAATTTTAGTGTCCTGACGTCAAGTTAACAAGTCAGGAAAGGCACTGAAATCAAGCCTCTTTTCTCACTGGAAATGGCATTAAATATGCACAAAAAGGGACTTACAATTTCAAAAACCATATCCGATTGTAAAAAGTGAAAAATATGAAAACTTTTGTGCTTCCAAACTGTTAATTTGGCGCCAAAAATGGACCGCCGGCGTCCGGCATGGCACCTCGCTCGTAGTTCGTCGATCGCGAGTGTCGTCAGGTAGGCTAATAGTTGTGTTATTTTGAACAAAATATCATTTTCCTCGTCAAATTAAACCCGGAATTCTCAAGTTAACTACTAGTAGAGGCCACAACAAGTTACTCACTGTCTTTAGTTTTGTTAACTGCGAAGAGAAAGGCTATTATCGTGTCGTTTCGGTAGGACAGCTTCCTTTTGACTGCCGCTCGTACTGCGGGCGCAGCTGCCGTATGCAAGGAAAGATGAAATTAAGCGAATGGAACTATAACAATTAAATAGATAACGAATATTTAACTTTATTTTGAAGATACCACTATAGAGATGTGTCATTTTTTTTTCTTTTTATACAACCGGTTTTTTCAAGTAAGGAAAAAAAAAAAGATGTTCCCTATACACCGAATGCAAATATGGTGGACCACTCGGTCGTCGCCCGGGACGAGTCGAATGAAAGCGAGGCTAGTTGGGCTTCGATGTTTTGTTTTGACAATGCTTTTCCAGAAAAATCTTGCTTCGTAGTCGATTTGTTTCGCCCTCCCTACGCGTTGTTGTGTTCCTGAATGCCACCGCAACAGAGTGGAATCTTCAACAGCAGAGAAGGTGTTCTTTTTTTTCAGTTTTCTCATTCGCCTCTGAGGGGAAACCAAAGGGAAGGAGGCAAGGAGTTCTGAAGAGTTCACATTCGCCGAAGGAACTGTTTAAGTTCAGGTTGGAATCGATCTTAGAAAATGTGTAAGCGATCGCATTTAGCTCTAAGTTGTTGTCATTTGGCTCAATGCTTTCACTGATTTCAGTAACGGAGCAGTTGAAGTTGATTCGCTTGGTTATTGCACCGTAGTATTTATATTTACTTCGTGCGATTCCGTGCAATCATGCGAGTGGACGCGAACGCAAATAACTTCTTCCTTTGAGACAGAGGATATCATTCAAGGAGACCTTTTCTTTACCTTGGGGAGGGTATTGGCCATGAAAACCGTGTTGGAACACCACCAGACACCACATAAGCTCGTCATTTAAACGATTTTTCTGAGATCTATCCTGAAACGTAGCAAACAAACTTTAGTCCCCGCCCACGGCGATCGTGAACTCCGTTTCTCCGTCTCAACGAATTGCATTGATCTACTATTTTCCCTTAGAGGTTAACGGTGGAAGATTTCTATCCCCTCTCGTCGCATTCCGAAACACAGCAACTCGTAGGCACGGCGAAATAAAACAACAGGTCGACCACAAAGCAAGAGTTTTCTGGCCGGGAAGCATTTTAAAAGAAAACATCAAAGCCCAACTAGCCTCGCCTTCATTCGACTCGTCCCGGGCGACGACCGAGTGGTCCGCCATATTTGCATTCGGTGTATAAGGCCGAAAAAACTTTCAGTAGATGCTAATTCATCCTTTGCGGAAATTTTAATATGCCAATTGTGTGTACATCCTCTTTGACGTTGCCTTGGCAATTGCAAATTTCATGTAGTTTTTGCTAAAAGAAGTCAACTCTTTGGACATAATTCTGTCTTTTTTTCCCGTTTTCTTCATCAAACTCCAGACATTCATTAATTTGTACATTAAATAAGCATTCTAGCTGCATTTTGTAATAATTTGCGTGATTTCGTCATTGCAATTTTTAGAAAATAGTAAAATCTAAGATAACGTTCCAGACGGCATCATACTGAAGTAACAAATATGGTAGCATTTTGCAAAGCAAGCTCAGAGCTATCTAAATCAATGGAATTTTATTTCGCTGTTCCTTAAGAGAACGAAACCCCAAGTGAGGGAGGGGTCCATCCACCTCACCCTCCTCTTGTACCACGGTGGCTAGGTCGAAAGTTGTGTTGACAATAAAACGATTTACTAAGTGCAGGATGCTTTCTACCTCTTTGCTTCTCAGTTCACCAGTCCATTCACATCTTTCACTTGGACAATTGATGGCTAAGGAAAGAATTTTCCTTTCTGTTGCTTTGTCAGGAAAGACATCCTGAAAAAAACGAGAAAAAGTGAATACAACTTACTCGATCACTCAAAACGAATTGACACGTTACCGTTGTGGAAATGGCTTTCCAGAGGGTTGTAGTGTTATGAAGATTTAGCAGCACACTTAAGAAAACTTGTCTTTCTTCTCGGGTAAATTAGAGAGAGATATCAAGAATTAGCAGTCATCATTTTTATGCTGATGATCCGCAACTTTATTTGTCCCTGGTGATAGGGATTTAGCTGGGTCTAACTTTGAGCGTTGTGTACTTGAGGTTGATCACTGGATACTGGATACACTAAACTAAACAAGGATAAGACTGAACTACTAGTGATCTCTGCTAAACATCTACCGATTCCAAATGTCTGTGGTCTGTGAGACCATCCGCTCCTCACAGAAAGCGAGAAATATTGGTGCCACTTTTGACAATCATTTTCCTTTCAACGATAATGTTGTAAGCTTTTGCAAATCATCTTTTTTTTATCATATGCGCAATATCAGCTATATAAGAAAGTACCTGTTATCGACCACCTCCGAAATACTTGTTGATAGATTTGTATCTTCAAAATTGGATTATTGTTATTCATTACTCTACGGTCTACCTAGCTACCAAGTAAAAAAAGATACAGCGCGTCCAAAACGCCGCTGCTCGTCTCATCTCTCTTTCAAGAAACGTGAACACGTTACACCTATTTTGTTAAATCTTCAATGGCTTTTGATACGTTATCTCATTGTGTTTAGCAAGTACAAGGCCCTTAACAATCTTGCTCCATCGTAAATTCGCGATCTAGTCACATCCTATGTTCCGTCTCTCCAACCACGTTCATCATCTAAAAATCTTTTTGTGTTTCCTTATTTTAATTTGAAGACATGCGGTGTAAGATCTTTTTCTGTAGCAGCCCCCACACTCTGGAACACTTTTGCCGTCTGACATTATGAACAGCTCTTCAGGATCTGTTTTGAAAACCAAACTGAAAACTTTCCTTCTTAATTAAAAAAAAAAACACATTTATAACTTTACTATTTTGTTGTTCTTGTTAAGCGCTTTTGAACTTTAAGGATACTAGTGCAATACCAATATTTTCTTATTCTTATCGTTAGCGTCATCGTCATCATCATTATTATAATCATTGTTATTATTATTATTATTATTATTATTATTATTATTATTATTATTATTATTATTATTATTACTATTATTATTATTATTATTATTATTATTATTATTATTATTATTATTATTAGTATTATTATTATATTTTCTATACTCCTGCCGCAGTTTCATGAAGTTTTAGAAACTTAAAGACAAAGAAGTGTCCACTTGCTCAGGAAAGTTACTGAGTCAAAAGCATCACGTTCTAAGTAAGTTAATATTGTTCCATCTTAATTTCGGTTTAATAATCTCACTAATCTTATTTTTTATGAACACTGAACTTTAGGAAAAAAAAAAAAAAAAAAATATATATATATATATATATATATATATATATATATATATATATATATATATATATATATATATATATATATATATATATATATATTTATTTATTTATTTACCCGGTCTCGGTCCAGACCCTCTCTGTCGGCAGGACACGTTAAAGGTTGGTCTTGAGCTCCCTGCCTGTTAGAAAATTTTAATAGAAAGGATCAATGAGGATCAATGATCGCATTTTTCGCCATTCTTAATTTATATATTCTTAAATTTCACATTGTGATATTATTTCTGTTATATTTTATGTAGGAAGCGACCTCTATAGGAATAACCTCTGAAGTTTCCTTTTAGGTATGTTTTACATAATAAATTTCCCTCACTAAAGGTTTAATGTAAGCAAAGAGAAAAGCCCAGAATGTAATACAATGTTCAACTTGGATCACAAACGTCGTTAAAATACTATACTTAAAATTACCTGCAGTGGCTATAACTGCAATAGTGAATGCTTCTCGACATCAACGTTGTATTCTGAGATGCAGGATGTTTCCAGTCCCTCAGCATAAAAATCTAACTTTACTGCTGTATAAAGCTGGCGTAAATGTCTAATTTATAACGAAGTAATTTTACGCTGCATTAATAGGTTCACGAACAAAGACCGTTACACTAATTGTGCGCTCACGTGTAAAGCTTCCTTGAAGAGACCCAAACTTTTTAGCGAACTTTAAGGTACTGCTTTTAAAAAAAAAGTGCCGCATAAGTCAATTACTTTACGTACGGTAGCTGAAAGGTTGGCTTTTAAATCCTTTAAAGGTGGTTTACAGTCCGTACTACGCAATCTCAGTACCCTTATGTTTATAAACATTGTAAGTCTCACTCGATGGAATGCGAATCGATATTATTCTGGTTACAAACTATATACTTTATCTTTGAGGCCTTTCAACTGAAATTATCTTTTTAACAGCTTCATTGTCTTTTACAGCTGCGAAGTTTTGTTTTTTTGGTGATCAAGTGATATGAGAAATAACAAAACATAAAACTTTGCACCATAATACGGTTGACATGAAACTCTGAATTTACTTCTCGTAAGTAATAGCGAAACGTCTTACATGAAACAAAACAAAACACGTAAACAAATTACCGAGAGTGCGTGGTACATACTGAAAATCAAATTAAGGACATTTTCCTGAAAGCGTAAGGTTGGTTAAGCATTTTTTATGGAGGATTAAACCAACTTTAATATTCTGAAATTTGTATTTTCATTGGTATACTGTGACGGTAAGAAAATAAAGTACCAAATTAATGAAACCAACCTCGGAAGAAAATTCGATCTTGACGTATGACTGCAGTCAATTTTTACATTGTAAAAGCAAGAAGATCGTTAATGATTTAAGGGTAACGGACGTGAAGCCTCCATTAGTTAACAGTAGAGGGTTGTTTATGAATTTAGATGTGATTTTTGCGATACAAATTATATTGTATACACAAGCCGCTATCTCCACCAAAGTGCTGAGGAACACAAGCACTCCGTCATCGGAAAACATCAGTTAAGACTTCCGTTCGAAATTCAAAGTACTGAAGAAATGCCGAAGCAAGCTGGAGTGTTTAGTCGTTGAAATGTTGTTCATCCAATAGAAAAGGCCAAAACTGAAACACTCGAGCTTACTCCATTCGCGAGAAACTTTTCTTTTAAATTCACGCCCATCATGCTCCATTACATTATGTATTTTTTACACTTTTATTTCTGTATAAATACTTACGTTAATTTCTTCGAATCACATTTCACATTTGATGATGATTTCATGAATGTCGCCGTAACGTAATGCAACTTTGATTTTATCGTTAATTTAATGTATATCAAAATTTACTACTTTTATTAAGTTCTGTTTGTCTGAAATATTTCATTAACATACAAAATGTAACCGAAAGCGGAAGCTCTAAATGTTAAGTGGCAGTCTCTGTAAAAAAGCGGTCCACTGCATTTCGGGTCGGAAAAAAGTTTTTCAGTGAACTATCTTGGGTCACAAGTAAATCCAAAGACTTTAGTTTTTGCAAATTTGTCAAAATAATTTTTTTAGAGCTCAAAACAATCATAGCCGGAAAACGCATAAATTTGAGTGTTGCAAGGACAGAAAATTGCCCAAATTGAGAAGCTCGCTGCTCAAAGAGCACCGAACGCAACAAAAAAAATGTTATGATCCCTGCATCAAGTGATCCTTCAAAGGTAGGAAATGCACGTTACTTTTGATATATTTTGTTTTGAGGGATCCTGAAAGTTATCTGTTACCACCCGTTATATCACTTTCTGAAACCTGCCAAAATAGCTTGTTTTCGCTGCCGTTTATTTCCCAAGTCCAGACCCGGCCGCTCAAAACTCCAATTGAATTCTGGTAAACCAAATATTTTCAATAGGTTTGATTGAGGATTTCAGTCAGAGTTCGGTTAATATTTCTAACTGCCGGGTATTTAGTCTATTTGAGACCGTGACTTAGCTAAAGACCATTGTGATTCTATGGTATGCACAAGCTTTCAGAATTCGTCCACTACAAATCCCTAATAACTTTTAGAATCGCTTGGCTATTCCAAACAAACATCGCATCTTCTCATTAGGTTCAAGAGAAGCTTTCTGTAGCAATTCGTTTAATATCTCTAACTGCCGATGTAAACGTAAATTTTCTAAGGCCCCTTCCACACTAATCCGTTTTCAAACGAAAACGGAGCTGCTTTGCTCCGGATACGGCTATCGTCCACACTACAACGCCGAAAACGATCACCGAAAACGGAGCCATTCGAAAACGCTCTCCAGAGTGGAGCGATTTAAAAACGATGCTTTTTGAAAACGCTGTTTTCTAGTGTGGACGGAGAAAACGGTGCTATATGAAAACGGTGACGTCATCACGATCGGGCGCCAGACTACTCAACCGTGAATATCCAAAATGGCGCCAATTTCGCGGGCCCATATATTGAAATCCGCATGCGTCAAATTCATTTAAGCAAGCGTATTGAGGGTATAAAAGCGTTTTCAAACTGATACGGCGTTGGAGTCTGGACGGGCGAAAACGATACGAAAACGATAAGTGTGGACGCAAATCTTTTTGGAAACAGAGCAAAACAGCTCCGTTTTCCTTTGAAAACGGATTAGGGTGGACGGGGCGTAAGTGTCAAGTACATGCCGATTTTATGGTATACACAAGCTCGGTTATTTCGTCATCTTGCGCATTAACATAATTTTTGGACTCGCCCTGCATTTCTAAAGAAACATCAAATACTATCAAGAAGTTTGAAAGAATCTTTCAGTGGAAATTCTGTGAAAATTTCTGACTGCCGGGCATTTAGTCCATTTAAGACCTTGCCCGGCTGCCGGGCATTTAGACACAGCGTTCAAGTACAATCATCGATAGAAAATGCAAAGAGAGAATCAAAAGCTAGAAACGTTTTGTAAACTGACCGGTCTATATAAACAGGACTAAGTCAGTAACAGACCGTGACTAAATTTGCAAATATTCTTGGCTACGTTTTCCTGACTTTTCCACAGGGCGTCTGGAGATCTACTGCTGATAATTCAGCAATGCTAGCTAGCTATTTAAACTGTTTCTAAGTTTTATTTTTTGTCGAATGTGTCATGGTTAATATGTCAGAGCGTTTTGAATGAGAACGATCTGAGCTAGCGTGACAACCTAATTTGCACATTTGAGCGTAAGAATCGCACAAATCCCAGAAAGTTCGAATTCGCTGTGAGAAAGGAAGATAAAAAGCACAAGGTATTTTTACATTTCTATGCCTCATAACCTTTGCTTAGCAGAATTCAGTTGGAGTTTTGAGCGGCCGGGTCTGGACTTGGAAAATAAACGGCAGCGAAGACAAGCTATTTTGGCAGGTTTTCAGAAATTGATATAACGGGTGGTAATAGATAAATTTTCAGGATCCCTCAAAACAAAATATATCAAAAGTAACGTGCATTTCTTAACTTTGAAGGATCACCTGATGTAAGGATCATAACGTTTTTTTGTTGCGTTTGGTGGTCTTCGAGCAGCGAGCTTCTCAATTTGGGCAATTTTCTGTCCTTGCAACACTCAAATTTATGCGTTTTCCGGCTATGATTGTTTTGAGCTCTAAAAAAGTTATTTTGACGTATTTGCAAAAACTAAAGTCTTTGAATTTACTTATGACCCAAGATAGTTCACTGAGAAAAGTTTGAGGGAGAACTTTTTTCGACCCGAAATGCAGTGGACCGCTTTTAGAGAGACTGCCACTTAATCAAGTATCGCAACAAAAATTAATAAGCAAAGCAAGCCCGGTTTAATTACTCGGAAGCCTAACGAGTAAGCACATGCATGCATAATGATGCAAGCACATGGACAAGAATGAATCATTTCGATTGTAGTGTTTTCAATTCAGTTTCTCGGGTTTTGTTAAGACGCGTGAGCTTCAGTTCGCTTGATATGTGTGCGCCACTTGCGAAAACAAGGTTTAACATGATGAGCTATGAGGAGTTTCATCCTTGCGATATTACCAACAACGCACCTTCTCAGATGTTCCTCGAGACATTCTTTACAAAATCTGTGGCCACATCTCGTTTGAACGGGCTCCTTAAGCGGCAAATGACAAATTAAACACTGAAAATCTTCTTGACAACAGTCACAAAGTCCTCGTCATAACCTGAAGGTAATTGGTTTGGGACAGCTTCGGCCATTTTGGACAAGCAGCAATGAAGTTAACGCTTCGTTGGGTCAGAAGGAAATGACGCAAATACGGACCATTACGCAAGATGAAGTGGGGTAATCGCCCTTGCGTTTACTATACACAACGGCCTCATTCCATGGTGAACTTGTGGGAGATCTATTGTTTAAACTGAGTCCAGGGCCTAGAAATATCTCTGGTAGTTTTTGGTGCGTCCCTTTGGGATTCCGGTTCACACTACAATCATCGTCATTTCATCATCATCATCATCATTTTTTTAAAATAATTTCCATCAAACAACTTCATAAATTTATACAACTCGCATATAGCAGAGCTAATCGGGGCGGGTTGTATAACTTACGATAAAAATTTAGCAAAATACTTCAGTAATAAAGTTAGGTAAATCAATCAATCAATAAATAAATAAATGAATAGAAATAGTTATACACATATATTTAACATTTACTCTATGAGCGCGCGTTGGATATGAGATGATAGATAGCGCCGAG
>JAHPZR010042372.1:30000-32559 GCA_019787425.1 Platygyra sinensis | reverse complement strand
AGCAGCCCAGTGAGCCGAAAAGCTTGGACGTTGCTTTGAAAATTACAGGAGTTGAAAAAATACCCTCGGAAAACTTGTGGTTGCGGTCAACCTAGAAGCTTGATTCGAGTTTTGAATGAAAGGAACGTAAATGACGGTGGAGATTTTTGTCTTCTGTGGTTGGTGATTCTCAAATCAGCTTGATATGGTGTCGGAGACACATTTTAGCTGCGATACTGTTGGCCGTGAGCCGTGGTTAGCTATACTTAGCTCGCTGCTGTGCCCTGAAACGGACAGGAACGATTCGCATCGGAAAGCAAGGTTATGTATTTCATGATTTTACCGATTTTAAGAAGTGATGTTTTGATGTTTCATTCCTGACATCAATCAGGGTGTAAACAGTTGTTTCGACACTGGAAAAAGTTGAATTTTTTAAATAAATTAATCTCAGAAACATTTTGTTTATTGGGTTTGTTAAATTCGAGATAAAGCAATGGTTCTAGGCTTACCACAGGGGGCCCGCACAATCTGTCTGGGTAGTCGATTGTTATTTTATAGTAAATGTACTAGATTTACCGTTTGCCTCACCTATAGCCATATATCGCTAACTGTGTGTGTAAATCAATGATAAATAAACGTTGAATTACCTTACCTGTGGTGTATAGTCGTCCTTTTGCCTCAAAAGGGGTTTTTTGAGCGATTTTGAATGAATTTGAGTTCGCCGTTATACAGAACAGTCAACGGCGAACTCAAATTCATTCAAAATCGCTCAAAAACCCCTTTTGAGGCAAAAGGACGACTGTACACCACGGGTAAGGTAATTCAACGTTTATTTATCATTGATTTACACACACAGTTAGCGATATATGGCTATAGGTGAGGCAAACGGTAAATCTAGTACATTTACTATAAAATAACAATCACAGGGGGCCCGCACAATCTGTCTGTGTAAGCCGATTGTTATTTTATAGTAAATGTACTAGATTTACCGTTTGCCTCACCTATAGCCATATATCGCTAACTGTGTGTGTAAATCAATGATAAATAAACGTTGAATTACCATACCTGTGGTGTATAGTCGTCCTTTTGCCTCAAAAGCGGTTTTTTGAGCGATTTTGAATGAATATGAGTTCGTCGTTGACTGTTCTGTATAATAGAAAGACAAGGGAGGAAGCCTTTTTTGAAAGGGTTCCAGCGCCGGGGCGATTTTTCCCGCCAAAATCGCATCGCTCCGCTTTCAAACTTCGCAGCATAAAGGTCAAAAGATTCACGATTCTTCTCGTACCTTCCAATCGAAAATCCATCCAAACGGCCCGGAGCTAGCCCTCGAAGAAAATCAAAATCCCACACTATTCGAGCGACTGTAATGCGTAGCAAGATCCTCACGTGCCAGCCACAAACCGTCTCGCCGATTGCCTTTTTCTGATTGGACGACGTTAGACAATAACCTATTCAAAATACCTAACTGGCACGTAAGGATCTTGCTACGCATTACAGTCGCTCGGATACTGTGGGATTTTGATTTTCTTCGAGGGCTAGCTCCGACCCGTTTGGATGGATTTTCGATTGGAAGGTACGAGAAGAATCGTGAATCTTTTGACCTTCATGCTGCGAAGTTTGAAAGCGGAGCGATGCGATTTTGGCGGGAAAAATCGCCTCGGCGCTGGAACCCTTTCAAAAAAGGTTTCCTCCCTTGTCTTTCTATTATACAGAACAGTCAACGACGAACTCATATTCATTCAAAATCGCTCAAAAAACCGCTTTTGAGGCAAAAGGACGACTATACACCACAGGTATGGTAATTCAACGTTTATTTATCATTGATTTACACACACAGTTAGCGATATATGGCTATAGGTGAGGCAAACGGTAAATCTAGTACATTTACTATAAAATAACAATCGCCCTTACACAGACAGATTGTGCGGGCCCCCTATGATAACAATCGGCTACCCAGACAGATTGTGCGGGCCCCCTGTGGGCTTACCAAGTCCAAATTTGTGCGTCTAGTCTCGCTCGACTGCCAACTGCGACTGCTCGAACTTTTTTTCTGGATCATTTTCTAAAAGAAACTGCTTTATCTTTCGTTTTCTGGCTTCTCGAACCTGTTCAATGCCTCGGCAAGACTTTTTTTGTAGCTTATATTTTGCCCAGTCACGTAAAATATTATCCCAATTCTCAAAACTTTCCGCCATTTTAAAAAGCTTTGTAACAATGACGTCAATCGTGCATCTGCACTCTAATAGATCATAAGCGAGAACCAATCAAAATGCGAGAATAACTTGGGTTATGATATAAAGAGAAATGGTCAACTATGTAAAGTTTGATAGAGGGATGAGACTACCAGCACTCCACTTCCAACTCTAAGACCATATCCCGACTATGGCAAACTACGAAACTTCCATTATCTCCCTAGGAATGAGTTTGCAGACCTGCTTTTTCAATGTTTGCTCACATTATATCTCTTCGAGAGAATATTGTTCATTATTGAGGGAAATTAGGAAGGGTTTGGTCATACATGATAGATCTTTGTAGTTCATTTGCGGCTAGGGATTGTAATGCCTGTTTTAGCCAGATATT
>JAHPZR010042372.1:17500-22500 GCA_019787425.1 Platygyra sinensis | reverse complement strand
GCAGTTGGCAGTCGAGCGAGACTAGACGCACAAATTTGGACTTGGTAAGCCCACAGGGGGCCCGCACAATCTGTCTGGGTAGCCGATTGTTATCATAGGGGGCCCGCACAATCTGTCTGTGTAAGGGCGATTGTTATTTTATAGTAAATGTACTAGATTTACCGTTTGCCTCACCTATAGCCATATATCGCTAACTGTGTGTGTAAATCAATGATAAATAAACGTTGAATTACCATACCTGTGGTGTATAGTCGTCCTTTTGCCTCAAAAGCGGTTTTTTGAGCGATTTTGAATGAATATGAGTTCGTCGTTGACTGTTCTGTATAATAGAAAGACAAGGGAGGAAACCTTTTTTGAAAGGGTTCCAGCGCCGAGGCGATTTTTCCCGCCAAAATCGCATCGCTCCGCTTTCAAACTTCGCAGCATGAAGGTCAAAAGATTCACGATTCTTCTCGTACCTTCCAATCGAAAATCCATCCAAACGGGTCGGAGCTAGCCCTCGAAGAAAATCAAAATCCCACAGTATCCGAGCGACTGTAATGCGTAGCAAGATCCTTACGTGCCAGTTAGGTATTTTGAATAGGTTATTGTCTAACGTCGTCCAATCAGAAAAAGGCAATCGGCGAGACGGTTTGTGGCTGGCACGTGAGGATCTTGCTACGCATTACAGTCGCTCGAATAGTGTGGGATTTTGATTTTCTTCGAGGGCTAGCTCCGGGCCGTTTGGATGGATTTTCGATTGGAAGGTACGAGAAGAATCGTGAATCTTTTGACCTTTATGCTGCGAAGTTTGAAAGCGGAGCGATGCGATTTTGGCGGGAAAAATCGCCCCGGCGCTGGAACCCTTTCAAAAAAGGCTTCCTCCCTTGTCTTTCTATTATACAGAACAGTCAACGACGAACTCATATTCATTCAAAATCGCTCAAAAAACCGCTTTTGAGGCAAAAGGACGACTATACACCACAGGTATGGTAATTCAACGTTTATTTATCATTGATTTACACACACAGTTAGCGATATATGGCTATAGGTGAGGCAAACGGTAAATCTAGTACATTTACTATAAAATAACAATCGGCTTACACAGACAGATTGTGCGGGCCCCCTGTGATTGTTATTTTATAGTAAATGTACTAGATTTACCGTTTGCCTCACCTATAGCCATATATCGCTAACTGTGTGTGTAAATCAATGATAAATAAACGTTGAATTACCTTACCCGTGGTGTACAGTCGTCCTTTTGCCTCAAAAGGGGTTTTTGAGCGATTTTGAATGAATTTGAGTTCGCCGTTGACTGTTCTGTATAACGGCGAACTCAAATTCATTCAAAATCGCTCAAAAAACCCCTTTTGAGGCAAAAGGACGACTATACACCACAGGTAAGGTAATTCAACGTTTATTTATCATTGATTTACACACACAGTTAGCGATATATGGCTATAGGTGAGGCAAACGGTAAATCTAGTACATTTACTATAAAATAACAATCGACTACCCAGACAGATTGTGCGGGCCCCCTGTGGTAAGCCTAGAACCATTGCTTTATCTCGAATTTAACAAACCCAATAAACAAAATGTTTCTGAGATTAATTTATTTAAAAAATTCAACTTTTTCCAGTGTCGAAACAACTGTTTACACCCTGATTGATGTCAGGAATGAAACATCAAAACATCACTTCTTAAAATCGGTAAAATCATGAAATACATAACCTTGCTTTCCGATGCGAATCGTTCCTGTCCGTTTCAGGGCACAGCAGCGAGCTAAGTATAGCTAACCACGGCTCACGGCCAACAGTATCGCAGCTAAAATGTGTCTCCGACACCATATCAAGCTGATTTGAGAATCACCAACCACAGAAGACAAAAATCTCCACCGTCATTTACGTTCCTTTCATTCAAAACTCGAATCAAGCTTCTAGGTTGACCGCAACCACAAGTTTTCCGAGGGTATTTTTTCAACTCCTGTAATTTTCAAAGCAACGTCCAAGCTTTTCGGCTCACTGGGCTGCTCCGATGACAAAAACTGACTTGATTTTTCCAGCATATTCTTCAAGATTTGTAGATTTCGCAGTTCAATTCTGCTTTCGCTGTAAGTTTTCATTCCACGAGGAGCGACGCTCGAGTCAGGTTTGACAGTGGCGTGATTTTTCTCGACCAATCACAATTCTTTGCTACGCATAGCAACCAATAAAATTGCTTCATTTTGTATAGATCATAGATCACGTCAAATGGCTTTTTTTCGTCTTCGTGGAAGTGGGCAAAGGCGGGGCAAAAGGCCGGCTTTCGCGTTATGTTGAAATATTTTGAAATAAAAAAAGGCTTTTCGTTATGATATAAAACAAATAGATTCCATGTTGCCGTGCGTCTGATTCAGTAATAGATCACAGAAGACGTCAAAATGTGGTAAGAACATCAGTGACACACTCGGCTACGCCTCGTGTGCCACTTTTTTGTTCTTACCACATTTTGACGTCATCTGTGATCTATTACTGAACAGACGCACGGCAGCATGGAATCTGTTTGTTAATTTGACACGCGGCAACCTCTTTCCCAGGGTCTTTTCCCTGGCTTTTCCCTGGCTTTTCCCTGGCTTTTTCCCTGGCTTTTCCCTGCTTTTCCCTGGCTTTTTCCCTGGCTTTTCCCTGGCTTTTCCCTGGCTTGGAGGCGGGCCGGGGGCTTGAGGTGGACACGCGGTCTTGGAGGGGATAGGGGGAGGGTCAGATGCTTTTTGTTTAGGTATTTGTGAAAGGCCAGCATTAATCCAATCTGGGAAGTGGGAGGGCCACGACTTTTTTCGCAAAAAAATTCTAAAATTGCCCTGCCCACCCCCCTTCCAACAATGGAAAACGTACCTTCCCTTAATATTTCGTAAATTGATAATCATGGGCGTACGAGCACCTTCGAACTTGGGTGGGCGGTGACCCTCAGTCTTGCGTGAACTGAAGAATTACGCGGTGCCCCATTGCGTGAGTGTTAAAATATGAATGGAAACGAACTCAAAATGCGTGGGAAACAACAACGTTCACTAAGATAGTCATAATACTTGGCTTTACACTAGAATTCAATTCAGTTCAGTTTACTCACACTTTTAGAAGCTAAGCCCTGGAAGCTAAGTTAGTTTCAAGTAAGCACTTGACCCAAGTGCACTCTGTGTGACAAAGCTGTTACTTGAACCATTTTCGCAGTAAAATCAGTCATCATGCAAAGGAACAAGCAACATCTTCTGTGTTTCTCTAGAATGGCTCAACAAAGCTGTTTTCGGCAAAGAAAATGCATTTCCGTTTGACTTGTTCAGTGCTCAACGCGGGAGTTGTTCGGGTGCAAAGAAACGATCTGGTTGAAAGTTGAAACAGCGGTCCGTTACTGTCGGTTTGTAATTTGTAGAAGAACATTTGGTGATGATATGAAAAGCGAATGGGTTATAAAAACTAAATTTAAGCCAGCTGTTCAGGAAGTCTTGTTCTGATTTTCATGTAGTGCTTAGTAAACTAGTAATAGTTATCACTAAAGCTGCCCCCGCATTCTTATATTTCTGCTCATTGAAACAATAATATTGAACGTTATTGTTCTAGTCAGATACTAAAAAAAAACCAATTGTCTTGATATGAACTCTTTTTTATATAAGAATATATTTTGACGTGACATCTTGGCCTCGCTACGAAAAGTGGTGTCCAGAGCACATGGACAATGTGCTGAACGCGATCCAGATCCAGAAACCAAACACTTGTACTTGATAGCCTAATAAATTCTAAATAAAACGAAAATGCCATAAGCTATAATGTAAGAATAATACAAGAATATTTTCAGCCTAAAATCGGCAGAAAAATAAGAATATTCAGTCTGGGCTGGAAAAATAACATCCTTAGAAAAGAAAAGAGTGTACGAGCAAACGTATCTCGAAAGCACAACAGAAGTGAAATGTAAACATAAGTATCGCGTTATACTCGCCATATATGCAAATTAGAGTCAAGCTTTTTGTCCTCAATGAAAACGCCGCAAAACATTTACATTTGGATCCCTGCCGTAAGATAACTCTGTGAAAATAAGCCATCCAAATAAACGAGATGCCAAAGAAATATTTCAAACTTTATTCCTCCAGAGCTAACATTTGAGGGAACCTAAAACATATCTTGCAACATCAAGAGAAAAAAACTGGCAAAAAAAACAGAGGTGTCAAACTCTGCAAATGACAAGCGGATAACAGCGGAAGCCACACAGAAATATGACCTCTAACGGCTTTACTCTGACGAAATGTCTCCCTGAAAACACAGGATTAGTGCTTAGCGCAATATTCAAAGATCCTCCGATCGTACCATACAAAAGGGGCAAAACTTCCTAAGCGGCTACTACACGTGAATGGGAGTCGCGCAGGCCGTCACCTTATTGTTATCCTTGGGTAATTCTGACGATCGGAAGGTACTGTACTGATTTAGCTATTTAGTCGCAAATGAACTACACTGGCTTCGAATTTCGATCTAGTATACTTCAGGACTCTCTGAGCTGTTTTTCCCCCAAAATCCAACTTCAGGATCTCTGAAAGCGTTTTCAATTTGTTTTAGATCATAATCTCGGCCATTTTGAAGCGAACTTATTTGATCGCGCTTAAATAGTAATGGAGGCCGGCAAATACAAACGCTTTTCAGGGACGCTTGAACTCGAGATCTAAACCAAGGACAAAGCTCCTGGCAAAGACGCCGATCCCGCAAGTCCTCGAGCCCGTGTCCCTTTGCTGGCCTCCCATGAGCGTTTGCGGGAAAAACGTCGATACCTTGCGGGCGTGCAAGCGATCAAATCGAGATTTTTTGCGGCTATATACCGGAAATACCTACATTCTCTCTTCTTCTCTCTCTATTACGCGGGAGTCCTAAGGTGCCTCCTCGGGTTTTTGGCCCTCTGGGGCCAAAAACCCTGCGGGGGCAATAAACTGATACAGCCACAAGGGGCGTCTATTTGAAATATTATAATTAAAGCCCCTTTTAAATACCTAAATGACCGAATTC
>JAHPZR010042372.1:7500-12500 GCA_019787425.1 Platygyra sinensis | reverse complement strand
TAATTACTCCAGTTGTGATCATGCATTTAGGTGGAGCAAGTAGGTTTCTTGTGTCTCTTTCGCTTGTTAAAGTAAATTTGGTTATTTAGGGTAGTCCGTAGGGTAGTCCGCGGAGCGGGGGTCAGTCATTTCAACTCTCCCGAAATAAAAATGTCAGTTTAGCGCCTAAGATGTTGTCGCCATGTTATAAAAGAATTGGTTCATGCTTTTAGCTGTGTGTATATCGAGTTATGGATGCACTTGGAGAGTTTGGAGAGCACTCGAGAAGCTAGAGTTGCTCTCGGCTGCGCCTCGAACAACTCTTACGCTTCTTTCGTGCTCTGCAAACTTCCCGCGTGCATCTTCAACTCGTTATACGCACGCTAGGTATGAACCAATTCTTAATTAAAACATAGACAAGTAGTTTGTACAAGAACATATCTCAGCCAATTTAAAATGTTTGATTCGTTACAGTAAGATTATATGGATTCAATCCAGTACATCTTAATGAAACTTTACTGGAAAGCTCTAAAGATGTGTACTTATATTATGAGAATTTTGCATCATGATCCTATTTTTTTGAACATCGAACATCATGTTTATAACTAACAAATCCTTTTAACACTTATTTTTGAAGTCAGTGTCCCACAAAGTCGAAATTTCAAACTTCTTGTTTAGCCACCGTCAGCAGGGACGGATCTTCGTACATTGAAGTTGCGGAATCAATGGACATGCCTCCAAAATGCTGCAATGTGAGAAATGGAACCTAGCCCTAATTCTCTTCTAGCCCATATCGATCAGTCCAAGAGAAAAGCCCAGGGAGCAAGGTTGTAGACAACTGGCACAACATAAATCAATCAACAAATCTAACCCGGGCTAGAACTCACGTCTTAGTATGCATAGCGTTATGGTAGTGAGGATAACCATGTTTTTACGATCGCATAGCTATAAAGTTGTATCTTTTTTTCTTTTTCCTTTTTTGTTACGAGCGCGCATTTCTGGCTACAAAATGCGGAAACTGTAGATGTTGGCCAATGCTGACGCAGAAAATACCAAAAAAAATCTTCAAAAGTAACCAAGGACACACTAAAAGAACATGTAAAGACCAAAAACATCGAAAGGAAAAGACAAGTAACACTTAGGCAACGAGTGAGTTCTGTTTTCAGAGTTTCGTTCTAAGTTTGTTGCTAAAATGTCTAATACGTTAGGTCTCCAAGTGTTATAACGCTGAGACATCAAATATCACGACAAACCTCATGGAATAATTGTTTATAATTTCACACCTTGTTAAATGGGTGTTTTAGAAGTTTCCATGAGCATGAATACATGTAGTTGCCTGTTTATAAAATGGTAAAAATGGTATGTATTGTGTGTATTTACTCAATTTAAAAAAAAATGCAAAAAAAAAAAATAGTCATAAACAACCACAAGCTACCGCAAAACAAACAAACAAACAAACAAACAAACAAAACGACACCCAAAACTAGATCGTGTTGTGTGATACATGTATCTTCGAAGGAGAAAAAGCATCAAAGAAAGTGAATCTGAAGCATTAATCAAAAAACTAAAATCCCCGAAATCGCTGAAAAGCTGTGATCCTTCATAAACAGAGGAATCACTCCATATCCACTCCATCTTCAACTTCGTATGATTTCCGTTTGAGACTGAGTCCTTGTATTATGGCACAACCTGTAGTCTGAGCTCGCCATCTTCTCTGTTTTACATTAACTTTAGTTTGCTCAATCGTCTTTATTCTTTCTTTTCTTCAGAAATCAACAGCTGATTCGCTTCACCACCCGACAGGTAATAAGAAGTGTAAAACAAAATTATATTAACTAGCGAATGTTCTTAAGATTTTCAACTAAATTCTCATAACTTATCTTTAAGAAATTGCACAGTTGCTGGTCGCGAGAATTAATATTTTAGCTTGAAACTGTTACGTTCACGTATGATACTGTATATTTTTTCTAGTAAAGTATTTACGGAGAAACTGTGAAACTCCTACGACCATCCAAGAAGAATCACTTATTCAGATGAGATGTGGGCTTACTAGTCAGACACATTATGTTACTTACATGTGGTGTAAACACTGACCAAAACATATTAATCGAAGGTTCAAGTGATAGATTTTGAAATACGATTTATATACAGCACAGTATTTGCATTGGTGAGTGAAGCATCTCGCTTATTTTCCAGCCTCTATTTTCCGCATCTCTTCCTTAATTTCCAGGCATTTCTTCAACAACACGTCGCTCGTTTTCGACGTGGGTTTTCCGAAGAGTTGCGGCGCGCCGACTTCTCCCCGACTTATACGATCAAAAGTGTTCATTAGATCGTAGCAGATCGTTTCACTGACAACCGAATCTTTCTTGTAGTCAGGGTGCTCGTCGACGAATCTGCGAATCCACTGCGCTGTGGTCAGCAGCTCACCTAAAACAGAAAGGAAAACGTTTGACTCATATTCATGCGGTAAATTTGAACACGAAAATGCAAATTCCAAAAACATACAGCAAGATGGAGTGGATATGGAGTGATTCCTCTGTTTATGAAGGATCACAGCTTTTCAGCGATTTCGGGGATTTTAGTTTTTTGATTAATGCTTCAGATTCACTTTCTTTGATGCTTTTTCTCCTTCGAAGATACATGTATCACACAACACGATCTAGTTTTGGGTGTCGTTTTGTTTGTTTGTTTGTTTGTTTGTTTGTTTTGCGGTAGCTTGTGGTTGTTTATGACTATTTTTTTTTTTTGCATTTTTTTTTAAATTGAGTAAATACACACAATACATACCATTTTTACCATTTTATAAACAGGCAACTACATGTATTCATGCTCATGGAAACTTCTAAAACACCCATTTAACAAGGTGTGAAATTATAAACAATTATTCCATGAGGTTTGTCGTGATATTTGATGTCTCAGCGTTATAACACTTGGAGACCTAACGTATTAGACATTTTAGCAACAAACTTAGAACGAAACTCTGAAAACAGAACTCACTCGTTGCCTAAGTGTTACTTGTCTTTTCCTTTCGATGTTTTTGGTCTTTACATGTTCTTTTAGTGTGTCCTTGGTTACTTTTGAAGATTTTTTTTGGTATTTTCTGCGTCAGCATTGGCCAACATCTACAGTTTCCGCATTTTGTAGCCAGAAATGCGCGCTCGTAACAAAAAAGGAAAAAGAAAAAAAGATACAACTTTATAGCTATGCGATCGTAAAAACATGGTTATCCTCACTACCATAACGCTATGCATACTAAGACGTGAGTTCTAGCCCGGGTTAGATTTGTTGATTGATTTATGTTGTGCCAGTTGTCTACAACCTTGCTCCCTGGGCTTTTCTCTTGGACTGATCGATATGGGCTAGAAGAGAATTAGGGCTAGGTTCCATTTCTCACATTGCAGCATTTTGGAGGCATGTCCATTGATTCCGCAACTTCAATGTACGAAGATCCGTCCCTGCTGACGGTGGCTAAACAAGAAGTTTGAAATTTCGACTTTGTGGGACACTGACTTCAAAAATAAGTGTTAAAAGGATTTGTTAGTTATAAACATGATGTTCGATGTTCAAAAAAATAGGATCATGATGCAAAATTCTCATAATATAAGTACACATCTTTAGAGCTTTCCAGTAAAGTTTCATTAAGATGTACTGGATTGAATCCATATAATCTTACTGTAACGAATCAAACATTTTAAATTGGCTGAGATATGTTCTTGTACAAACTACTTGTCTATGTTTTAATTAAGAATTGGTTCATACCTAGCGTGCGTATAACGAGTTGAAGATGCACGCGGGAAGTTTGCAGAGCACGAAAGAAGCGTAAGAGTTGTTCGAGGCGCAGCCGAGAGCAACTCTAGCTTCTCGAGTGCTCTCCAAACTCTCCAAGTGCATCCATAACTCGATATACACACAGCTAAAAGCATGAACCAATTCTTTTATAACATGGCGACAACATCTTAGGCGCTAAACTGACATTTTTATTTCGGGAGAGTTGAAATGACTGACCCCCGCTCCGCGGACTACCCTACGGACTACCCTAAATAACCAAATTTACTTTAACAAGCGAAAGAGACACAAGAAACCTACTTGCTCCACCTAAATGCATGATCACAACTGGAGTAATTATGAGAAACAGTCGCCATTTTCTCTTCACCGACTTCCTCGACCCAGTTCTTTTTTTTCATTTTCACCCCATTCTTCATCGGCCATATGCTTAAACGCCGTTTTCTGAATGGACTGTTGAATACTTTCTTTTTAATCTGCTTCAAGTGTTTGCCATCGACATTGACATTTGCTGAAGAGAATCTCGTTTGAACCTTCATTACATCTGTAGAATTAGGGATCATGGAAGATGATACCCCTACATTACAAACAGGTGAACTAAATTAATTTTATACTTTTTAGCAAATGTTAATGTCAATGGCAAACACTTGAAGCAGATTAAAGAGATTGATATTCAACAGTGCCAGGAGCCCCTGAATAGTGCGTACTGACAGGAGCCATAATCGGGGACGGAGACCGTAAGCGCGCGCCATTTCTAGTATTGGGGTTGGCGCCATGATATGGGACAATTTTTCTATTTTTAGAACAAATTGCGCCATCGCCAGCGGCACACGCGCGCACATTGCTGCGAGGATTTTCGCGGATGTCGCGCAGGGGAAATGGCGTCCGAAATTCCCGAGATCGTTTATGCTTTTGGATCCTTTTGGCCCATCACTCAACGCCTTCATGGCTGTTGGAATTTTGATTAAGTATTTCCGCCATAAGTTGCTCCAGTCTGAGTGAAGACGGTGCCTAATTTAGGTATGTCCCGCCTTTTATCTCTGACCAAGTTGAGTTCCGCTGCTCCTTTTACGACAACTTCACATTACTCCAATCTAAATTTCACATATGAAGAAGATTAACAGCTTTTCCATAACACAGAAGAAAAAAGAACTAGTTGGATATAGCGGCATTTAGGCCCAATAAGTGACAATAGGTTTATGTCCGTAGATGCTGCTTAGTTTTGTTTGTGTAAA
>JAHPZR010042372.1:0-2500 GCA_019787425.1 Platygyra sinensis | reverse complement strand
TGTTAGCTCTGGAGGAATAAAGTTTGAAATATTTCTTTGGCATCTCGTTTATTTGGATGGCTTATTTTCACAGAGTTATCTTACGGCAGGGATCCAAATGTAAATGTTTTGCGGCGTTTTCATTGAGGACAAAAAGCTTGACTCTAATTTGCATATATGGCGAGTATAACGCGATACTTATGTTTACATTTCACTTCTGTTGTGCTTTCGAGATACGTTTGCTCGTACACTCTTTTCTTTTCTAAGGATGTTATTTTTCCAGCCCAGACTGAATATTCTTATTTTTCTGCCGATTTTAGGCTGAAAATATTCTTGTATTATTCTTACATTATAGCTTATGGCATTTTCGTTTTATTTAGAATTTATTAGGCTATCAAGTACAAGTGTTTGGTTTCTGGATCTGGATCGCGTTCAGCACATTGTCCATGTGCTCTGGACACCACTTTTCGTAGCGAGGCCAAGATGTCACGTCAAAATATATTCTTATATAAAAAAGAGTTCATATCAAGACAATTGGTTTTTTTTTAGTATCTGACTAGAACAATAACGTTCAATATTATTGTTTCAATGAGCAGAAATATAAGAATGCGGGGGCAGCTTTAGTGATAACTATTACTAGTTTACTAAGCACTACATGAAAATCAGAACAAGACTTCCTGAACAGCTGGCTTAAATTTAGTTTTTATAACCCATTCGCTTTTCATATCATCACCAAATGTTCTTCTACAAATTACAAACCGACAGTAACGGACCGCTGTTTCAACTTTCAACCAGATCGTTTCTTTGCACCCGAACAACTCCCGCGTTGAGCACTGAACAAGTCAAACGGAAATGCATTTTCTTTGCCGAAAACAGCTTTGTTGAGCCATTCTAGAGAAACACAGAAGATGTTGCTTGTTCCTTTGCATGATGACTGATTTTACTGCGAAAATGGTTCAAGTAACAGCTTTGTCACACAGAGTGCACTTGGGTCAAGTGCTTACTTGAAACTAACTTAGCTTCCAGGGCTTAGCTTCTAAAAGTGTGAGTAAACTGAACTGAATTGAATTCTAGTGTAAAGCCAAGTATTATGACTATCTTAGTGAACGTTGTTGTTTCCCACGCATTTTGAGTTCGTTTCCATTCATATTTTAACACTCACGCAATGGGGCACCGCGTAATTCTTCAGTTCACGCAAGACTGAGGGTCACCGCCCACCCAAGTTCGAAGGTGCTCGTACGCCCATGATTATCAATTTACGAAATATTAAGGGAAGGTACGTTTTCCATTGTTGGAAGGGGGGTGGGCAGGGCAATTTTAGAATTTTTTTTGCGAAAAAAGTCGTGGCCCTCCCACTTCCCAGATTGGATTAATGCATGGCTTTACACTAGAATTCAATTCAGTTCAGTTTACTCACACTTTTAGAAGCTAAGCCCTGGAAGCTAAGTTAGTTTCAAGTAAGCACTTGACCAAGTGCACTCTGTGTGACAAAGCTGTTACTTGAACCATTTTCGCAGTAAAATCAGTCATCATGCAAAGAACAAGCAACATCTTCTGTGTTTCTCTAGAATGGCTCAACAAAGCTGTTTTCGGCAAAGAAAATGCATTTCCGTTTGACTTGTTCAGTGCTCAACGCGGGAGTTGTTCGGGTGCAAAGAAACGATCTGGTTGAAAGTTGAAACAGCGGTCCGTTACTGTCGGTTTGTAATTTGTAGAAGAACATTTGGTGATGATATGAAAAGCGAATGGGTTATAAAAACTAAATTTAAGCCAGCTGTTCAGGAAGTCTTGTTCTGATTTTCATGTAGTGCTTAGTAAACTAGTAATAGTTATCACTAAAGCTGCCCCGCATTCTTATATTTCTGCTCATTGAAACAATAATATTGAACGTTATTGTTCTAGTCAGATACTAAAAAAAAACCAATTGTCTTGATATGAACTCTTTTTTATATAAGAATATATTTTGACGTGACATCTTGGCCTCGCTACGAAAAGTGGTGTCCAGAGCACATGGACAATGTGCTGAACGCGATCCAGATCCAGAAACCAAACACTTGTACTTGATAGCCTAATAAATTCTAAATAAAACGAAAATGCCATAAGCTATAATGTAAGAATAATACAAGAATATTTTCAGCCTAAAATCGGCAGAAAAATAAGAATATTCAGTCTGGGCTGGAAAAATAACATCCTTAGAAAAGAAAAGAGTGTACGAGCAAACGTATCTCGAAAGCACAACAGAAGTGAAATGTAAACATAAGTATCGCGTTATAGTCGCCATATATGCAAATTAGAGTCAAGCTTTTTGTCCTCAATGAAAACGCCGCAAAACATTTACATTTGGATCCCTGCCGTAAGATAACTCTGTGAAAATAAGCCATCCAAATAAACGAGATGCCAAAGAAATATTTCAAACTTTATTCCTCCAGAGCTAACATTTGAGGGAACCTAAAACATATCTTGCAACATCAAGAGAAAAAAACTGGCAAAAAAACAGAGGTGTCAAACTCTGCAAATGACA
>JAHPZR010042369.1:7500-10644 GCA_019787425.1 Platygyra sinensis | reverse complement strand
TAGCAAGCTAACAGCGGTCCGGTCAATTTCGGGTCAGAAAAAAGTTAGCCTTTTTTATTTTTTGGACGAAAAGGACTTAGTGTGTATATACTAAAACCAGTATGTTTTGTTGTAATTTCTGCTTTTCTTTTTTGCTACGCCCCGAAACGACTTCAGCTGTCTGAGGAGAGATTTTTGGTCGATTCAGTAATCAAAATTCGTGACTTTTCCGGATCGCGCTGCCTTAAAACAAGGGCGTATTGCTCCATATCGACCAGACCACAGCATTCAGATACATTCGAAGTGCTTTGCACCGAAATTTCGTTACGGTTGGATAAAAATTGGATAACCGCAAAAAAATCCAAGATACCTCACTGCGTCGCTTGTGAAAATGAATAAATAATTAGCTATAAGGAAGACTCAAAATATCAAAAGTGGCACCTAAACTAGGTTTAAAATGACATTTACAGCAAATATCTTTCCATACTCTAACAGATTAAAGAGTTAAACTTGCGGGTATCATCCTTCATTAGACGCGAGCAAACTCTGTAGTTGAACACAGATTACTGCATAATCATGCAAATGTCACGCAATTCGCGGCTAGCGTGATGGCGATTTTTTGAATTAGCCTGTGTTACAGCACAGGGTGCCCATACAAGCAGTGTGTCTGTTTATGTTCGAAGTATAAAGAAATGTATGGGAGAATATTGAAGAGTCTTAATATCGTAAACTTATATAGAGGAATGTCTAAGTTAAAGCTCAAAATAAATGTAAACATACCTCAGTTGCCGTGTATTGTCGTTTCTGTGGCTCTCAATGGCGAATTTGAGCGATTTGGTGGGTTTTGCGTTACTGTTACTATACTTCTTATAACGTATAGTAACAGTAACGCAAAACCCACCAAATCGCTCAAATTCGCCATTTAGAGCCACAGAAACGACAATACACGGCAACTGAGGTACGTTTACATTTATTTTGAGCTTTAACTTAGACATTCGATATAAGTTTACGATATTAAGATTCTTCAATATTCTCCCATACATTTCTTTATATTTCGAACATAAAGAGACACACTGCTTGTATGGGCTTCCTGTGGTTAGAGCCGCCTCTTCCCGTAAAAAATCCTCCGATTTTTTACGGGGAGAGGCGGCTGTAACACAGGCTACGATTGAATGGAAGCAACCGGATAAGAATGATGTTTGGGAGCCCAGAATTTCCTTTCATTCTGGAAATATCTTATATGCGTAACTTATTACCCCTTATCTTGGATTGATATTGATGGACGAAATAGACGAGAGAAAGTTAATTATGTATATGCCAACACTCACAGCCAGAGCTGAGGGCGGTTGCGAGTTGAAAGCAAACAAGCGGAAAATATTTAACGTTGTTTCAACAGCCCAGAAGTCCTGTTTCATACAAAATAAATCATATTTATCCATTATTACCCTTGGCTTGGATTTCTTTGGGTTCATATTAAGACGCTACTGAGATAACAAGGAAACTTGGCACTTTTAGGTCTAATTTCTTACCGACCTAATAAGATTTCAAGGAACAACTCAAAATACAGACGACATTCTTTTAGCTTCTTTTGAGTATAAAGAAGTACATATTCACAGTTTACGTGTCATTTACTCCTTTTTTAGCGGCCATTTCTTTTTTAATGATGTCAAGAGACTATGAGGTGAGAGAACATATCCCCGTGCCCTATGATAATCTTTTTAAATCTATTTTAAGCTTCGCGTCACGCTGTCAAGGTTATTTTCAGTCTAGGCGCCCGATCACGCAAGCAATGGCCAACGGTCATCAGGTTGTGTCTATCCAAATAAGAAATTGAAAATTTAGCGGGCTAAGAGAAAAAAAAAATCAGTTTGTTCAGTTGAACTGCCGCACTGTTAGCCCTGGAAATCATTTTCAGAGCTGGGCAGGAAAATTATACGTGCTTCTCCGAAGCCGTGAAACAGAAGTCGTGTCATTCCCCAGCATGAATAATAAATGATTATCACAAAGTGCCAAGGCTCGAATTTCTAACCTGCTTGAAAGTCGTTTCGCGGAAAGTGCCGAAAGGCTTGAAGCGAAAAGGATCTCTTTCGAAAGGTATTTTAAAGCGCACGACAGCTAAAATATTTGTTTCGCGTTTGTTAGAACTTTCACTCCAAAAAAACGGTGCAAATCTTTGTTTATTTAATATCGGAAGTGCTGTGTAATATTTACTGCTGACTAGAATTGCATTCCAATAAACACGCACGAAACTCGTTTCTCGAAAAGTATTGAACGGATTAAATCGAAAAACATCTCTTTGGAAAGGTTATTCAAAGCGCAGGACAGCACAATACTTGTTTCCCGTTTGTTAGAACTTTCGGTCCGAAAATCCCGGTGTAAATGTTTGCATATTTAATTTCGAAATTGCTTTGTAATATGAAACAGAGTTTCAGGGAGATCCACGCCGAAAAAGGTGCTTCTCTGGAACGAACTAAAACATCGTTTGGATCGGTAGAGACCCTGAGAGAGACCTATCTGGAAAGCCTTTTAAAACTGCTGGTCAGAAAAATTATCTTCTATGTGTTTATCGTGATTTTTACGTCGGAAATTAGCCTTGTCATTTCTCTGCATGACTGGTTCACAATAGCCGCTCTAGCTGCTGACAAGAATTGCATTCACAACACGCTCTAAAGTCGTTTCGCGAAAAGTACTAAAACGGCCTAAACAGAAAAAAGAGATCTCTTTGGAAAGCTCTTTCAAAGCGCCAGACAGTTAGAATTATTCTTCCTCTGACCTTACGAAATGCGCTTCGAATATCGCGACGAAAAGTTTTTTTGCGTAATTGATTAACTGCTAAAATTAAACCTCAATGTTATTACGTCATTTAAATTGGCCAATCAGGTGTCTTTCCTAAAATAGTCTCTCAGCTTGACCACGCGCTAAAATTAGATTTAAAAAGATTATCATGGGAAGAGGGCCATGTATGGGGGATGTGTTCTCTTAGATCATAGTCTCTTGATGATGTTTAATTGCAGCTGTCTGAGAAGCAAAAATTTTATCGCACACAAGCCAAGCTTATCACGTACCATCTAACCGAATTGCTCCAGAAATGATTTTTCATACTTTAGAGTTTGCAGAACAAGGTGAGGGGTGGGGGTGAGGGGTGGGGTTGAGGGGTAGGGAGTG
>JAHPZR010042369.1:0-2500 GCA_019787425.1 Platygyra sinensis | reverse complement strand
AAAGGCTTTCCAGATAGGTCTCTCTCAGGGTCTCTACCGATCCAAACGATGTTTTAGTTCGTTCCAGAGAAGCACCTTTTTCGGCGTGGATCTCCCTGAAACTCTGTTTCATATTACAAAGCAATTTCGAAATTAAATATGCAAACATTTACACCGGGATTTTCGGACCGAAAGTTCTAACAAACGGGAAACAAGTATTGTGCTGTCCTGCGCTTTGAATAACCTTTCCAAAGAGATGTTTTTCGATTTAATCCGTTCAATACTTTTCGAGAAACGAGTTTCGTGCGTGTTTATTGGAATGCAATTCTAGTCAGCAGTAAATATTACACAGCACTTCCGATATTAAATAAACAAAGATTTGCACCGTTTTTTTGGAGTGAAAGTTCTAACAAACGCGAAACAAATATTTTAGCTGTCGTGCGCTTTAAAATACCTTTCGAAAGAGATCCTTTTCGCTTCAAGCCTTTCGGCACTTTCCGCGAAACGACTTTCAAGCAGGTTAGAAATTCGAGCCTTGGCACTTTGTGATAATCATTTATTATTCATGCTGGGGAATGACACGACTTCTGTTTCACGGCTTCGGAGAAGCACGTATAATTTTCCTGCCCAGCTCTGAAAATGATTTCCAGGGCTAACAGTGCGGCAGTTCAACTGAACAAACTGATTTTTTTTTTCTCTTAGCCCGCTAAATTTTCAATTTCTTATTTGGATAGACACAACCTGATGACCGTTGGCCATTGCTTGCGTGATCGGGCGCCTAGACTGAAAATAACCTTGACAGCGTGACGCGAAGCTTAAAATAGATTTAAAAAGATTATCATAGGGCACGGGGATATGTTCTCTCACCTCATAGTCTCTTGACATCATTAAAAAAGAAATGGCCGCTAAAAAAGGAGTAAATGACACGTAAACTGTGAATATGTACTTCTTTATACTCAAAAGAAGCTAAAAGAATGTCGTCTGTATTTTGAGTTGTTCCTTGAAATCTTATTAGGTCGGTAAGAAATTAGACCTAAAAGTGCCAAGTTTCCTTGTTATCTCAGTAGCGTCTTAATATGAACCCAAAGAAATCCAAGCCAAGGGTAATAATGGATAAATATGATTTATTTTGTATGAAACAGGACTTCTGGGCTGTTGAAACAACGTTAAATATTTTCCGCTTGTTTGCTTTCAACTCGCAACCGCCCTCAGCTCTGGCTGTGAGTGTTGGCATATACATAATTAACTTTCTCTCGTCTATTTCGTCCATCAATATCAATCCAAGATAAGGGGTAATAAGTTACGCATATAAGATATTTCCAGAATGAAAGGAAATTCTGGGCTCCCAAACATCATTCTTATCCGGTTGCTTCCATTCAATCGTAGCCTGTGTTACAGCCGCCTCTCCCCGTAAAAAATCGGAGGATTTTTTACGGGAAGAGGCGGCTCTAACCACAGGAAGCCCATACAAGCAGTGTGTCTCTTTATGTTCGAAATATAAAGAAATGTATGGGAGAATATTGAAGAATCTTAATATCGTAAACTTATATCGAATGTCTAAGTTAAAGCTCAAAATAAATGTAAACGTACCTCAGTTGCCGTGTATTGTCGTTTCTGTGGCTCTAAATGGCGAATTTGAGCGATTTGGTGGGTTTTGCGTTACTGTTACTATACGTTATAAGAAGTATAGTAACAGTAACGCAAAACCCACCAAATCGCTCAAATTCGCCATTGAGAGCCACAGAAACGACAATACACGGCAACTGAGGTATGTTTACATTTATTTTGAGCTTTAACTTAGACATTCCTCTATATAAGTTTACGATATTAAGACTCTTCAATATTCTCCCATACATTTCTTTATACTTCGAACATAAACAGACACACTGCTTGTATGGGCACCCTGTGCTGTAACACAGGCTAATTCAAAAAATCGCCATCACGCTAGCCGCGAATTGCGTGACATTTGCATGATTATGCAGTAATCTGTGTTCAACTACAGAGTTTGCTCGCGTCTAATGAAGGATGATACCCGCAAGTTTAACTCTTTAATCTGTTAGAGTATGGAAAGATATTTGCTGTAAATGTCATTTTAAACCTAGTTTAGGTGCCACTTTTGATATTTTGAGTCTTCCTTATAGCTAATTATTTATTCATTTTCACAAGCGACGCAGTGAGGTATCTTGGATTTTTTTGCGGTTATCCAATTTTTATCCAACCGTAACGAAATTTCGGTGCAAAGCACTTCGAATGTATCTGAATGCTGTGGTCTGGTCGATATGGAGCAATACGCCCTTGTTTTAAGGCAGCGCGATCCGGAAAAGTCACGAATTTTGATTACTGAATCGACCAAAAATCTCTCCTCAGACAGCTGAAGTCGTTTCGGGGCGTAGCAAAAAAGAAAAGCAGAAATTACAACAAAACATACTGGTTTTAGTATATACACACTAAGTCCTTTTCGTCCAAAAAATAAAAAAGGCTAACTTTTTTCTGACCCGAAATTGACCGGACCGCTGTTAGC
>JAHPZR010042368.1:0-14882 GCA_019787425.1 Platygyra sinensis | reverse complement strand
CCGACAAACAATACCGCTCTGGTTAGACTACGTTGACGACACCTTTACCGCCGTTCACAAAAACGAAATAGATCGACACTTTTCACGACCACCTTAACGAACAGAACGCCCGCGACATCCAGTTTACCAAAGAAATTGAAGAGAATGGAAAACCACCTTTTCTAGCTAGACTGTATGGTAAGCTGCGACAACAACGAACTACGAACGACAGTGTACAGAAAACCGACGCATACCGACAGATTTCTTGACGAATCATCCTACAACCCGACTTCACACAAAGCCATGACTATAAAGGCCTCGACGAGGCAAGCGCAACTAGTTTGTGATACACCGGACAGCTTACGCGACGAGAACAAATACCTTGAACGTGTTTTTATCAAAAACAACTACAACGCTGACTTTATTAGAAGAAACATTTTCCGACCTACTGAAGCTGGCGCAACGAACAAAAAACCCGACACCTGTTACTACAGTGACTATACCTTACATTAAGGGCACTTCTGAGATCATCTCACGGATCTTACAGCCCTACAACATCCGTGTAGCCCACAAACCTACAACTACGTTACGACACTTATTGACCAACGTTTTAAGACCGGGACGTACCCAACAACAGACAGGGAGCAGTTTACAAGATCAAATGCTCCGACTGCCTAGTGAGACTGGAAGAAACCTTAACACGAGACTGACTGAACACAAACGAGCCACGAGAAATGGTGATGGCAACAATCACATTGCTGTGCATCAGCAACTGACAAACGTAACTGCAACATTGACTAGCCTCTTCCAGGTGTTCAGTTAGTCTGGGCGCAGCGTAGAAAACGGCGCTCGAAAAAATAGAAAAAGCGCGGCGCTTTTTTTAAATTTTTTTCGCGCGCTGTTTTCTACGCTGCGCCCTGACTAACTGAACGCCTGGAAGAGGCTAAACATTGACTGGGACTCTGGTCAATGCTTAACCTACAGTACAAATTATTTTCAACGACTGATTCTAGCTGGAAAGCTGATCCATGCACTAACTTAAAACAAACGCCTCTTAACAGAAGTCAGCAACTACCGGCACCTTAAAACGACTTATCCGCGGCGAAAACGAAACCGACAAACGGACTTCTAACAGACCGACTTAATTTTCCTTAACAATAGACGGACTTCAAACCGACCAATTTGACTAACAAAAAGACGGATCGAAACCGACCAATGACTGATGACAAACTTAACACGAGTCTTTCAGCCAATACAATCATGGTTGAACTGACCAATCGCTTGCAACGGACCAGACTTATAACATCATCGACTCACAAACACTACACCCTTATTGACTCTTAAGATGACTTCCGCTCCTGTTGTCGAAACGTCAGTCACCAACAACAGTTCTTTTCAGAACTACCCACACCCGGACGATCACACATTACGAACTAATGAAACTGTTTCCCGCCAAATGCCATGAGCAGGCAACATTGCGAAAATATGACGTCAAACGGGAAACAGTTCAGTGTTACCCGCGAAATGTTGACTGCTGTTGCACGTGATCAGAGGTGGCCTGATATTGTCGCTGGAATCTCAGCGCGTTTTTCAAAATTTGTTTTGTTTTGTACCCCTCGACTACTTCTCGGGAAACATTGAGATTCTCTGGAAACAAAATTCACGGTTCCCCTCGGGACCAGTTACTAAGTGTTAAATGTTTATCGCCGTAGTTTGTGTGTTATTTCTTGTGAAATGATTTTAATAAGCCCTTCTGATAAAGAAAACCTTAAGACCGGGGAGGGGGTCTACCACCCATCTTTGTACGTGGTGGACTGAGGAGAGTCTGAGGATTTTGACTTGTACGTCCAAGGGTCAAGCGAGGAAATTGTATTCCGTTCTACTGACAAAAGGGAGTTTTAGCAATGAAGACGGCGACGGCGGGGACAAAACCTTGTAAAAAATGAATTTATATTTTACCTTTGAATGTCGCAGCTGTGTAAATCTGTCCAGTAGTCTTGTCGGTCTAAAAACTCGCTCAGGCTAAACATGCACCCACGACGTTTTTTTGAAAACAAGATACGAAAAATTAGCCATTGCGGTTCGCGTTCTCCAAAATACGTAGACCTTAGTCATTTCACGTTGTTGTTTTGCAGAGGACGGCAAAGAAATATACAAAGATTCAAAACGCACGTGCACAGCTATTGTTTTGCTCATTAAACCTTTTGTTTGTGACGCTCTCCTCGCCGTAGCCGTCGTGGTTTGCTAAAACTCCCTTTTTAAAAAGACTTGTAGAGGGGCCTGAACAGCTGGAATTAACAGTCGGCGAAACAATTTAATTTTGAAATGCTTTTCTTCTGTCGCTTGACCAATGTAAAACAGACCCTCAAGCGTTTGGGCGACAAAGGTTTCGATGCGGTAGATAAACTTACAGTTTAGAACTGAAGAGAAAACTTACATTTCGTTAACGAGCATTCCACTAGATAGAAAACTGTAGAAAACAAAAATAATAAAAAAGCAATAATCAATGATTAGCAGATCAAGTGTGGAATAAGTATAAAATTCGATTTTAAATTCGATAAGTTTCAATGGTATTGAATATAATTTATTTTAAAATCGGTACCGTCTACCTTGTAACAACACAGCTGACAGTATTGCTCTGAGAATTCTCCTCTATTACGCAGTTCAGTTACTATCACTCCCTGATATGACCAGCTCTTTATTTCCGCACTCAATATAATACGACTATATCCTACTTAAATTCTGAAATGATCTGATGAAATTCAAAACGTTTCTCGTTCTTTCTTTGGCTGCCAATTGCACTTGACTTATAGCCTCGTCCGCTTCAGTCATTCTCAGAATTTTTCTTCATTCAATCATTCTCTTGCTTGACAGCAGCTATTCTTACCAGGGCTGTACCTAGGTTTTTTTTGCCTGCGGGGGCAAACTCCACAAACCTTCACAGGGATCTCCCGTATACAGACAGGGTTTCTAGTCGGACGTTTTATTTTCACCCCTATTAGTTTTCCTGGCGGGGGCAACTGCCCCTACTGCCCCCCCCCCCCCCCCCCCGCTATGTACGGCCCTGCTTACTTCACAGATATGCAAAAAAAAACTACTACATACTGGATCTTTACGTAAATTAATTGATTTTATAATTGCTAGTCAGAAAGAGTGTCAGAGATAACGCTTTTCAGCCGAACCTTCGAGATATACCGAACGACCAAGCTTATGAATATCCGATTAAAAAAAATCGTTGAATGACAACAAGGAAAACTTCAGTCAATGCGAAACAAAATTAAAAATAGACGCTTAAGCAGAATTTGACTCCAAGTTCACCATGCTCTGCATGACTCGTGCTTCGATTCACTTCATTAAAACAAAAGATGGTTATTTTATTCAGGTTTACATTACTTTCTCTCAGCATAGGAGTAAAACGTAGGGCAGCTCGGACTGTTAAATGTTATTGTGGAGAGGGGGAAGGATGCAGGAAGATTGGGCATTTTTTTAAAGCAAGATTATAACTACGCTTGGCCATAAAAGGGAAAAATTTCTGAGGTGACGGACAGCATGGCAAGTGCTATACAACTTCCGTCAACACCGCCCGGTCACGCCATGCCCGGCACCGCTAAATAATTTACCCTTACTCCACTGAACGACTGCGCCGTTGAAGATTTTATTGCATTTGAACAGTCTAGATCAAAGCGGTTACTTTTCCTTTGCGGTTCCTTCTAGGACAAAATAAATAAGGTTGTCTCTGTGAGTAAGACTTGTTCGAAACAATTGTTTTGACTGGTTTCGAACCTCAACAATTATCGCGCGATTGAGCATGTTCCAGTGAGAATCGCGCTTGTATAACTCGAATTTTAACTAGAAAATGAATCGATCAATGAGACACTGAATAAATAAAATGACGAAGCAGTGTTCCACGGCGCGACTTTGCTTTGTCACTTTCATCACTTTTAATTCCCTCAGGAAACCAGGCAAGCAAAACTGAAAACTGAAACAAAAATTGCTGAAAATGGCCCATTGCGAGTTTCGTTGAGTGAATGGATTTAAAATTACCTTTGGTTCAAAGTATGGTCTGTAGATTTTTTTTGCTTTGCTCACCTCCACGCTATGGGCTTCCGGTCAGCAAGACCAATAACTTGAACAAAGAACGTGTCACAAACAGAAGAAATGAACACGTGGTCAATTGTTTTCTTTCTCTGGTTTGCTGGCTTGTCTGTTTACTTTATGATTTTTAAAAATACTTTAGAGCTTTCCTTTGTTAGAACGCCCGATAATAATGTTATCATAATGCTTCCACTTCGTTCTAAAGCGTCGGATGCGGTACAAAGGGAGCACTTCTTGACAGAGGTGAAATAAATAAAAATACATTCGACATGACGGAATTATGAATGACGCGGGTGTGAATTCGCGTGACAGCGGCGCCATGTACAACGCAAGCAGTTTTTGAATGAAGACCTACTGCTCAAAACAAGGAAACTCAAAGAAAAATATTTTTAAAGCTTTCACTCGAAGGAAACAGTGACGCAGTCGACGTGGCTTTCGGTAATTTGATCCGCGCAAGTTAAGGATCGCGCCTACTAGACATATTAAAATAGTCATCGCATATGTCGTGAAAAAAAAAGACAATTGCTTGATATCAGCAAAATGAGTTTTTGGGTCTTTTTTAAACAAAGCAATTCAGTCTACTTACCAATAAAAGCTCTTAACATCGCAATCCACGTGCTGCAAATTTGCTAGGCCATTTACGAGGATGAAAGCCCGAAGTTGCATTGATTGACTACTCGCTGGAATCTGCACCGCCGGTCACGCGGACAATTTACTTGCCTATGCAAATTCTCCTCTTACATTTTGGCAGGTGCTAAGAAACACGTTCAGAGCATTTGTAGAGCTAATACCAAGTCAATTGATAGAAATGACAAAAACGTCATTTGGAAGAAATGTCAATAAACCTGCTGGGGCAACAACTTGATTCTTGCCACCACAATTCATCGTAGCTTTCCATCAAGAATTGCCTTTTAATCACTCGCTTTTGAAAACTGACACCTTAATTAATAAAATTGCCCTTCGGAATAACTCGTGATCGAAAGCTATGCAAATTTCGCTAATAAAAAGACACCAAGCCAGAGAAATGCCGCCGTTAGCTATATTGTAGTTATCCAAGCGTTTTATTAGACTTTATGAATTCGTGGAATATTTCCGTCTGTGTGTGCCGCTGGTAATTAATTGGGTTTTAAATTTAGTCAGAAGGCTGATGTTTCATATATCTTTAATCACGCGGGGACATATCGACGGAAAAAGTTAAATATTAAATGGAGATAAAATCCATTTCAACATAGAATTCTTTATCAAGATCGCGGTCACTGGCCGGATAAGATTCACTTAAAGTTTTCAACTCTGAATGAATAACATTGAAATTTTTCTCCGCTCATGCAAACCAACATATGTCACTTGGCCGTCGAGAACAAGTTCGTTTCTGACAATTTCGTGGACATTGCCGTTTACTAGTTTTGATCTTCGATTCACGAGAATATACGGTGTCAAGATATCGCAAGTAAGTCAGCGTCAGTTGGTGTTGTTGGTTATCTATAATTGATAACTTAGCTTATCTGACTACCAATAAAGATAACCTGGATAACTGGCGTTAACAAATGATTTAGACGCCCAAATTTTAAAGAATTTGACATATTTATATTATAGACGTAATAAGAATCTTTTTTTTTTTCTCTTAACCTTTTTTTTTTCATAATTGTTTTTGTAGTCTGAGACACTTTCGTCTGTTCTGTATGCGGCATATGCCCCAGAGCTGCCCGCCTGTCCCTACCAGGGTCATTCTCGTCCCCATAGCCCTTTTCGCTTCTCTTCTTTGGCGGGGCCTGGGCATGAGAATCGCCAAGACCCGCGCGCCGTTGAGAAGCTAAAAAGGGTTATTGCCGAATTTCATACCGTGAGGGTCTGGGTATGAGTCCGTCTATTATGGGATTAACAACACAAGACCCATATATTCTGAAAGAGCACACCGACCTTTACAAAATCCTCAAGTTTCGTGTTAATTGGGCCAATATCAAGCAAGATACAGCCGTTCAAAAACTTCAAAATTTAGTAACAAATGTATGGATTGCCGGACACTTGTCCGGAAATCCATACATTTCTTTGCAAATTTTGAAGTTTTTGAATGGCCGTATCTTGTTCAATATTGGCCCAATTAACACGAAACTCAAAGATTTTGTAAAGCTCGGTGTGCTCTTTCTGAATATATGGGTCTTGCGTTGTTAATCCCATAATAGACGGACTCGTACCCAGGCCCCCAACGTATGAAATCAGGCAATGGAGACGAGAATAGGACCGGCGGCTCCGGGAACTACAATGTTGTAGACTCGTTCCCGGGCCCTTTATAGTCTTGTCCGAAGAGCCTTTGTCCTTCTCAAACAAAAAACAGTTGGGAGCTTAAGGCGGGAGCACACGTGAAGGCTGTTTTGCCGTCGCTTAAAGGGGTATTATCACGATATTTGGCCACTTTATAAAAAGCTAGAAGGTCTCTTCGCATCAATTGAATACCAAAACTAATGATCTAGTTTTGTTAGTAAAGCCTATATGCGATATTTGAAGGTATTAAAACTGTTTCATGTCGCCTGTCGCTACGGATGGCATGGATGGAAACGGATTGAAACTTGAAAAAAATGGCCAATTTTTTCGAGTTTTAATGCTATGTGCTCCAAAAATTCTAAAGAAATTTATTATCGTTTGCCCACTCTGATACAATTAATTTGATATCTTCGTCGTAGCTTTATAGAAGCATTTTGTTTACGATTAAAGCCTCAAAGTAATGATTTTAGCACAGAATTGACCTAAAACAGCAAAATCCTCGTGACACTGCTCCTTTAACACGGCCTTTCTGCCAATATCTCGGTCAAGTTTCAAGCAAAGCTAAATCTCTCTGTCCATTTCATTAACCACTGTTTGTGTAAATTTTTAGATGATTTTTGGAGATTTTGGGAAATAGATATTTTTTTTCTCAAAGGATAGGTTAAATTGAGGAAAATAATATGAAATGTGGAAGATTTGATGGATTTGGAAAATTGAAATTTGAAGTGAAAAGGAGTAGATGGACACCAAACACTCCCCTACCAACCACTTACGTCCAGAAATGCAGGCTAATGAGTCACAGGGGCGTAGCCAGGATTTCTAGGAGGTGGGGTTCCAAATCATTGGTTCCAACGAAAAAGGTTGGTCTAAAATCCTTACATTACGTGCGCACAAGACTTTGGCGTTTACGCTACGCAAACAGATAGAAGACGCCTTGGTTGCCGTTAAGCGAAGGTGTTTATCACTTCCTCGATATGTATGTCTCGGTGGTAACTGTTGTTTATCAACGTCAGCCCAGACTAACTATAATAATAGTAATAATAACAACAACATACATTCACAATAACGATAATGATAAGTTTTGGAGCGCATTAGAGATTACTAATGCGCTCCAAAACTTATCATTATCGTTATGTGAATGATGTAGTTGTGTTATTATTACTATTATTATAGTTAGTCTGGGCTGACGTTGATAAACAACAGTTACCACCGAGACATACATATCGAGGAAGTGATAAACACCTTCGCTTAACGGCAACCAAGGCGTCTTCTATCTGTTTGCGTAGCGTAAACGCCAAAGTCTTGTGCGCACGTAATGTAAGGATTTTAGACCAACCTTTTTCGTTGGAACCAATGATTTGGAACCCCACCTCCTAGAAATCCTGGCTACGCCCCTGTGACTCATTAGCCTGCATTTCTGGACGTAAGTGGTTGGTAGGGGAGTGTTTGGTGTCCATCTACTCCTTTTCACTTCAAATTTCAATTTTCCAAATCCATCAAATCTTCCACATTTCATATTATTTTCCTCAATTTAACCTATCCTTTGAGAAAAAAAATATCTATTTCCCAAAATCTCCAAAAATCATCTAAAAATTTACACAAACAGTGGTTAATGAAATGGACAGAGAGATTTAGCTTTGCTTGAAACTTGACCGAGATATTGGCAGAAAGGCCGTGTTAAAGGAGCAGTGTCACGAGGATTTTGCTGTTTTAGGTCAATTCTGTGCTAAAATCATTACTTTGAGGCTTTAATCGTAAACAAAATGCTTCTATAAAGCTACGACGAAGATATCAAATTAATTGTATCAGAGTGGGCAAACGATAATAAATTTCTTTAGAATTTTTGGAGCACATAGCATTAAAACTCGAAAAAATTGGCCATTTTTTTCAAGTTTCAATCCGTTTCCATCCATGCCATCCGTAGCGACAGGCGACATGAAACAGTTTTAATACCTTCAAATATCGCATATAGGCTTTACTAACAAAACTAGATCATTAGTTTTGGTATTCAATTGATGCGAAGAGACCTTCTAGCTTTTTATAAAGTGGCCAAATATCGTGATAATACCCCTTTAAGCGACGGCAAAACAGCCTTCACGTGTGCTCCCGCCTTAAGCTCCCAACTGTTTTTTGTTTGAGAAGGACAAAGGCTCTTCGGACAAGACTATAAAGGGCCCGGGAACGAGTCTACAACATTGTAGTTCCCGGAGCCGCCGGTCCTATTCTCGTCTCCATTGCCTGATTTCATACGTTGGGGGCCTGGGTACGAGTCCGTCTATTATGGGATTAACAACGCAAGACCCATATATTCAGAAAGAGCACACCGAGCTTTACAAAATCTTTGAGTTTCGTGTTAATTGGGCCAATATTGAACAAGATACGGCCATTCAAAAACTTCAAAATTTGCAAAGAAATGTATGGATTTCCGGACAAGTGTCCGGCAATCCATACATTTGTTACTAAATTTTGAAGTTTTTGAACGGCTGTATCTTGCTTGATATTGGCCCAATTAACACGAAACTTGAGGATTTTGTAAAGGTCGGTGTGCTCTTTCAGAATATATGGGTCTTGTGTTGTTAATCCCATAATAGACGGACTCATACCCAGACCCTCACGGTATGAAATTCGGCAATAACCCTTTTTAGCTTCTCAACGGCGCGCGGGTCTTGGCGATTCTCATGCCCAGGCCCCGCCAAAGAAGAGAAGCGAAAAGGGCTATGGGGACGAGAATGACCCTGGTAGGGACAGGCGGGCAGCTCTGGGGCATATGCCGCATACAGAACAGACGAAAGTGTCTCAGACTACAAAAACAATTATGAAAAAAAAAAGGTTAAGAGAAAAAAAAAAAGATTCTTATTACGTCTATAATATAAATATGTCAAATTCTTTAAAATTTGGGCGTCTAAATCATTTGTTAACGCCAGTTATCCAGGTTATCTTTATTGGTAGTCAGATAAGCTAAGTTATCAATTATAGATAACCAACAACACCAACTGACGCTGACTTACTTGCGATATCTTGACACCGTATATTCTCGTGAATCGAAGATCAAAACTAGTAAACGGCAATGTCCACGAAATTGTCAGAAACGAACTTGTTCTCGACGGCCAAGTGACATATGTTGGTTTGCATGAGCGGAGAAAAATTTCAATGTTATTCATTCAGAGTTGAAAACTTTAAGTGAATCTTATCCGGCCAGTGACCGCGATCTTGATAAAGAATTCTATGTTGAAATGGATTTTATCTCCATTTAATATTTAACTTTTTCCGTCGATATGTCCCCGCGTGATTAAAGATATATGAAACATCAGCCTTCTGACTAAATTTAAAACCCAATTAATTACCAGCGGCACACACAGACGGAAATATTCCACGAATTCATAAAGTCTAATAAAACGCTTGGATAACTACAATATAGCTAACGGCGGCATTTCTCTGGCTTGGTGTCTTTTTATTAGCGAAATTTGCATAGCTTTCGATCACGAGTTATTCCGAAGGGCAATTTTATTAATTAAGGTGTCAGTTTTCAAAAGCGAGTGATTAAAAGGCAATTCTTGATGGAAAGCTACGATGAATTGTGGTGGCAAGAATCAAGTTGTTGCCCCAGCAGGTTTATTGACATTTCTTCCAAATGACGTTTTTGTCATTTCTATCAATTGACTTGGTATTAGCTCTACAAATGCTCTGAACGTGTTTCTTAGCACCTGCCAAAATGTAAGAGGAGAATTTGCATAGGCAAGTAAATTGTCCGCGTGACCGGCGGTGCAGATTCCAGCGAGTAGTCAATCAATGCAACTTCGGGCTTTCATCCTCGTAAATGGCCTAGCAAATTTGCAGCACGTGGATTGCGATGTTAAGAGCTTTTATTGGTAAGTAGACTGAATTGCTTTGTTTAAAAAAGACCCAAAAACTCATTTTGCTGATATCAAGCAATTGTCTTTTTTTTTCACGACATATGCGATGACTATTTTAATATGTCTAGTAGGCGCGATCCTTAACTTGCGCGGATCAAATTACCGAAAGCCACGTCGACTGCGTCACTGTTTCCTTCGAGTGAAAGCTTTAAAAATATTTTTCTTTGAGTTTCCTTGTTTTGAGCAGTAGGTCTTCATTCAAAAACTGCTTGCGTTGTACATGGCGCCGCTGTCACGCGAATTCACACCCGCGTCATTCATAATTCCGTCATGTCGAATGTATTTTTATTTATTTCACCTCTGTCAAGAAGTGCTCCCTTTGTACCGCATCCGACGCTTTAGAACGAAGTGGAAGCATTATGATAACATTATTATCGGGCGTTCTAACAAAGGAAAGCTCTAAAGTATTTTTAAAAATCATAAAGTAAACAGACAAGCCAGCAAACCAGAGAAAGAAAACAATTGACCACGTGTTCATTTCTTCTGTTTGTGACACGTTCTTTGTTCAAGTTATTGGTCTTGCTGACCGGAAGCCCATAGCGTGGAGGTGAGCAAAGCAAAAAAAATCTACAGACCATACTTTGAACCAAAGGTAATTTTAAATCCATTCACTCAACGAAACTCGCAATGGGCCATTTTCAGCAATTTTTGTTTCAGTTTTCAGTTTTGCTTGCCTGGTTTCCTGAGGGAATTAAAAGTGATGAAAGTGACAAAGCAAAGTCGCGCCGTGGAACACTGCTTCGTCATTTTATTTATTCAGTGTCTCATTGATCGATTCATTTTCTAGTTAAAATTCGAGTTATACAAGCGCGATTCTCACTGGAACATGCTCAATCGCGCGATAATTGTTGAGGTTCGAAACCAGTCAAAACAATTGTTTCGAACAAGTCTTACTCACAGAGACAACCTTATTTATTTTGTCCTAGAAGGAACCGCAAAGGAAAAGTAACCGCTTTGATCTAGACTGTTCAAATGCAATAAAATCTTCAACGGCGCAGTCGTTCAGTGGAGTAAGGGTAAATTATTTAGCGGTGCCGGGCATGGCGTGACCGGGCGGTGTTGACGGAAGTTGTATAGCACTTGCCATGCTGTCCGTCACCTCAGAAATTTTTCCCTTTTATGGCCAAGCGTAGTTATAATCTTGCTTTAAAAAAATGCCCAATCTTCCTGCATCCTTCCCCCTCTCCACAATAACATTTAACAGTCCGAGCTGCCCTACGTTTTACTCCTATGCTGAGAGAAAGTAATGTAAACCTGAATAAAATAACCATCTTTTGTTTTAATGAAGTGAATCGAAGCACGAGTCATGCAGAGCATGGTGAACTTGGAGTCAAATTCTGCTTAAGCGTCTATTTTTAATTTTGTTTCGCATTGACTGAAGTTTTCCTTGTTGTCATTCAACGATTTTTTTTAATCGGATATTCATAAGCTTGGTCGTTCGGTATATCTCGAAGGTTCGGCTGAAAAGCGTTATCTCTGACACTCTTTCTGACTAGCAATTATAAAATCAATTAATTTACGTAAAGATCCAGTATGTAGTAGTTTTTTTTTGCATATCTGTGAAGTAAGCAGGGCCGTACATAGCGGGGGGGGGGGGGGGGGGGCAGTAGGGGCAGTTGCCCCCGCCAGGAAAACTAATAGGGGTGAAAATAAAACGTCCGACTAGAAACCCTGTCTGTATACGGGAGATCCCTGTGAAGGTTTGTGGAGTTTGCCCCCGCAGGCAAAAAAACCTAGGTACAGCCCTGGTAAGAATAGCTGCTGTCAAGCAAGAGAATGATTGAATGAAGAAAAATTCTGAGAATGACTGAAGCGGACGAGGCTATAAGTCAAGTGCAATTGGCAGCCAAAGAAAGAACGAGAAACGTTTTGAATTTCATCAGATCATTTCAGAATTTAAGTAGGATATAGTCGTATTATATTGAGTGCGGAAATAAAGAGCTGGTCATATCAGGGAGTGATAGTAACTGAACTGCGTAATAGAGGAGAATTCTCAGAGCAATACTGTCAGCTGTGTTGTTACAAGGTAGACGGTACCGATTTTAAAATAAATTATATTCAATACCATTGAAACTTATCGAATTTAAAATCGAATTTTATACTTATTCCACACTTGATCTGCTAATCATTGATTATTGCTTTTTTATTATTTTTGTTTTCTACAGTTTTCTATCTAGTGGAATGCTCGTTAACGAAATGTAAGTTTTCTCTTCAGTTCTAAACTGTAAGTTTATCTACCGCATCGAAACCTTTGTCGCCCAAACGCTTGAGGGTCTGTTTTACATTGGTCAAGCGACAGAAGAAAAGCATTTCAAAATTAAATTGTTTCGCCGACTGTTAATTCCAGCTGTTCAGGCCCCTCTACAAGTCTTTTTAAAAAGGGAGTTTTAGCAAACCACGACGGCTACGGCGAGGAGAGCGTCACAAACAAAAGGTTTAATGAGCAAAACAATAGCTGTGCACGTGCGTTTTGAATCTTTGTATATTTCTTTGCCGTCCTCTGCAAAACAACAACGTGAAATGACTAAGGTCTACGTATTTTGGAGAACGCGAACCGCAATGGCTAATTTTTCGTATCTTGTTTTCAAAAAAACGTCGTGGGTGCATGTTTAGCCTGAGCGAGTTTTTAGACCGACAAGACTACTGGACAGATTTACACAGCTGCGACATTCAAAGGTAAAATATAAATTCATTTTTTACAAGGTTTTGTCCCCGCCGTCGCCGTCTTCATTGCTAAAACTCCCTTTTGTCAGTAGAACGGAATACAATTTCCTCGCTTGACCCTTGGACGTACAAGTCAAAATCCTCAGACTCTCCTCAGTCCACCACGTACAAAGATGGGTGGTAGACCCCCTCCCCGGTCTTAAGGTTTTCTTTATCAGAAGGGCTTATTAAAATCATTTCACAAGAAATAACACACAAACTACGGCGATAAACATTTAACACTTAGTAACTGGTCCCGAGGGGAACCGTGAATTTTGTTTCCAGAGAATCTCAATGTTTCCCGAGAAGTAGTCGAGGGGTACAAAACAAAACAAATTTTGAAAAACGCGCTGAGATTCCAGCGACAATATCAGGCCACCTCTGATCACGTGCAACAGCAGTCAACATTTCGCGGGTAACACTGAACTGTTTCCCGTTTGACGTCATATTTTCGCAATGTTGCCTGCTCATGGCATTTGGCGGGAAACAGTTTCATTAGTTCGTAATGTGTGATCGTCCGGGTGTGGGTAGTTCTGAAAAGAACTGTTGTTGGTGACTGACGTTTCGACAACAGGAGCGGAAGTCATCTTAAGAGTCAATAAGGGTGTAGTGTTTGTGAGTCGATGATGTTATAAGTCTGGTCCGTTGCAAGCGATTGGTCAGTTCAACCATGATTGTATTGGCTGAAAGACTCGTGTTAAGTTTGTCATCAGTCATTGGTCGGTTTCGATCCGTCTTTTTGTTAGTCAAATTGGTCGGTTTGAAGTCCGTCTATTGTTAAGGAAAATTAAGTCGGTCTGTTAGAAGTCCGTTTGTCGGTTTCGTTTTCGCCGCGGATAAGTCGTTTTAAGGTGCCGGTAGTTGCTGACTTCTGTTAAGAGGCGTTTGTTTTAAGTTAGTGCATGGATCAGCTTTCCAGCTAGAATCAGTCGTTGAAAATAATTTGTACTGTAGGTTAAGCATTGACCAGAGTCCCAGTCAATGTTTAGCCTCTTCCAGGCGTTCAGTTAGTCAGGGCGCAGCGTAGAAAACAGCGCGCGAAAAAAATTTAAAAAAAGCGCCGCGCTTTTTCTATTTTTTCGAGCGCCGTTTTCTACGCTGCGCCCAGACTAACTGAACACCTGGAAGAGGCTAGTCAATGTTGCAGTTACGTTTGTCAGTTGCTGATGCACAGCAATGTGATTGTTGCCATCACCATTTCTCGTGGCTCGTTTGTGTTCAGTCAGTCTCGTGTTAAGGTTTCTTCCAGTCTCACTAGGCAGTCGGAGCATTTGATCTTGTAAACTGCTCCCTGTCTGTTGTTGGGTACGTCCCGGTCTTAAAACGTTGGTCAATAAGTGTCGTAACGTAGTTGTAGGTTTGTGGGCTACACGGATGTTGTAGGGCTGTAAGATCCGTGAGATGATCTCAGAAGTGCCCTTAATGTAAGGTATAGTCACTGTAGTAACAGGTGTCGGGTTTTTTGTTCGTTGCGCCAGCTTCAGTAGGTCGGAAAATGTTTCTTCTAATAAAGTCAGCGTTGTAGTTGTTTTTGATAAAAACACGTTCAAGGTATTTGTTCTCGTCGCGTAAGCTGTCCGGTGTATCACAAACTAGTTGCGCTTGCCTCGTCGAGGCCTTTATAGTCATGGCTTTGTGTGAAGTCGGGTTGTAGGATGATTCGTCAAGAAATCTGTCGGTATGCGTCGGTTTTCTGTACACTGTCGTTCGTAGTTCGTTGTTGTCGCAGCTTACCATACAGTCTAGCTAGAAAAGGTGGTTTTCCATTCTCTTCAATTTCTTTGGTAAACTGGATGTCGCGGGCGTTCTGTTCGTTAAGGTGGTCGTGAAAAGTGTCGATCTATTTCGTTTTTGTGAACGGCGGTAAAGGTGTCGTCAACGTAGTCTAACCAGAGCGGTATTGTTTGTCGGCAAGTTGCAAGGGCGCGTTCC
>JAHPZR010042367.1:0-21418 GCA_019787425.1 Platygyra sinensis | reverse complement strand
TCGTCTATCGTCCATCGTCTATCGTCCAACGTCTACCGTCTGGGTTTTAGCACATGCCCAGCACATTAAATTTCCATTGATTGCACAACAAGAAAGAGACACAATTTGTAACCGCAACTTTTAATCTGTCTTAAACAGGGTATCAAAAATCGGAATTCTGTCTTAAACAGGGTAGGAAAATCAGCGATATTTGTCTTAAACAGGGTCAGGGTATGAGGGGCTGGGCCGCACCTCCCCACCCAGAGATATATCGAGTACCCCCCCCGCCGCCGGGGTCGCTTCATCATGAACTGAAACACTGGATAAGCTCCGGCCCGCGATGGGCATCTTCGCTCGTATGCAGACTATCAAGTTTGGTTTTTCACGGAATTCGAATGTTAAGATAATGAAGTTTTATTTTCATTGGCAATTTCTGTTGCTATAAGTTTAAAGCTCGTTTTCTCAAAACGAGTTATTTTGCCATTGAGAAAAGATATTTTGAGAAAGATTTGGCCAATTGAACTGAAATTTTCAGGATTGGTTGTTCTGAGTAAGTTCTGTAGGATGAACGGAACTTTTCCATCCATTGCATTTTGTCAAAGTTATGCATTGAAACGTATGCTGGATTTTCTGTATCAGATTTAACTGGTCATCATTTCATGTGTTTGTAACTTTTCCCAAATCTCTATGCTTATCACAGTAAGCTATTTGTCGTCTTTTGAAAACTGTAAAAATGATTCAGCTTGGTTCATACTTCAGCTTGCTATCTCGACGGAACAACGACAAAATACTAAGTCTGGACATAATAACCTACAGAGTATAATCACAAGTGTGATATCATGAGTGCCTGTAAATGCGTGACAATCGATACCATGGGCCCCCTCTTCAAAGGTGTTGTTAATCTTAGCGCACGACGACTCGCACATTCATGGAACTAGTCACCACGAACGAACTTATCATATTAAAAAGCACAAATTCAAGGTTCCCGAGGTTTTATTCATATCAAAATTTTGAAATTTTATTTCAAATATTTGTTATCTCCAGTCCATAAACTCTTTTTCATTACACAACCAAGTCAGTACAAAAAGCTGATAGCTTAAACTGCTCTTAGATTAATTTACACAATTCTATAAGTTTTATAATTAATCATCATTCCTGTAGTCATTTTTAATTAACTTTTCATCGGAAAAACCGTGCACGAGTGATTAGGCTTGAGATTTGGGACCAGACTTGAGATGTGTTCTGCGTGGATTCAAGTCCTGTTCTGACCCGTAGCTAGAGCTGTCTCTCAGAATACCTGAGTTCGATACAGTATTTCTCAGCCACATTTTTAAATAGACATCTGGTATGATTCCTACCAGTTAAGACTTTTAATCCTGTTTTGCTAAATTTGAGATATTTGTTTCTATAATCTTTATACTCGGTCCTGTGAACACTTTGCTTATTTAATCCCCGGGGTGGGGAGGGTACTCCCTACAAGGGCCTATACGGGAAGGCTCTGACTGATAGGGGTATATTTCAATAGATGACCCATGGCTTATAGCTGTATCATTTAATTTGTTAGGCATTACATTAAAATGGTGACTTGTTCATGTCCTGTAGTGTATGAGAGGATCATCCTGAGAATGCACTGTAGGAGGGGGTGTACTAAGCTTATACTGCACTGTATGAAAGAATCTTGAATCTTGATAAGGAGCACATGTAGCGTTTTCAATAATTTAAAAGTATACGAAAGAGGTACCTTTTCTTTTCATATTGGTATACAAAATGATAAGGGTTGGACATTGTGATGGAGCCTCACCATATTGTACTCCACAAGACTTAATCACTTCTAGAGGGTAAACAAAAATGTCTTTTTTTGTATTGTTAAAATCAGTTGAACAAGCACTCATGGCATTTTCTCCACCCATCTCTCCCTTCCCCCTGGCAACCTAAAAAGAAACCATGGTCACTGGCTACAATGTACTGAGAGGTGCTCCGCCTTCTTTAAGCTTGCTTAACACCCAACTTAGCAGATACAACATCTTCCACAGCCATGCCTGATAAGAAAACAAATAATAATGTTAAACAACGACATGCAGCCTAACAATTTTAAGCCAGCAAGAGATCACGCTGGTTTCACTCTTTAGAAATTCGAAAGCAATCTAGGTCACATCACAGCCTAGCAAATACAAATTTAAAACAGGCACTATCACTAACAATAACAGTTCTTCTCTAAGTAATGTGACTACTGCTCTACTGATTTAATTAATTACTGTATACAATGACTATAAAATTACAATAATTATAAATAAAAAGTGTCATTATCTGAAATCACATACAAACCAAAGCAATGATTGAGCTGAGGATTCAGTTGAGTTAGCAATGATTTTGTCTAGTAAGAAAATAAAATGTCCTGGGGACATTAAAACAGACTAAACATGGTTTCCTCACTTCAGGGCTCACCACATTTATTCACATAAAACAATTGCAGTACAGAATCAGGCCATGGGAAGGTCAGGGTTTGCAGGATTTTTTAACTCCAGCTTACCTAGAGATTTAAAGATCATTGTTTTTCCTATGGGAACAGCCAGTTTTCCTGAAATCACATCACCAATCTCTCCAGAGACAGTAGCCTTGTTAATTTAAAAAATATTGAAAACATCAGAATGATGAAAATATGCTAAGTATAACCTTTTGTGCTGTAGCAATGTTCAGATCTATGTTCATTTCTATTCACCACGTAGTTGGAGTCCTCATTTCCAGGAGTAAAGCCTTATTATGATTAATTTTACAAAGTGGCTTAATTGTGTCAGCACTTAATATTATTCTGCTCTCTACTCACAGGCTTCCAGTGAGCTGAAAAATTGACTCTGCATATGCATATTTGTATAAAAGGACAGCTTCTGTACATAGAGAAATGGGAAAGTCACTGATTGGTAAAAACAAAATTATGTATTAAATAACTATCTAAATGAAATAAAGTTTTCCTACCTCAAATGTGTCGCCGAACTTGTCTCTTGTGCCAGTTTTGAATTAGTGAGGCTATTTCAAATCCTCCTTCTTAATGATGTCAGAATGGCTTCAAAATCAGCACAAGAGACAAGAAAGCGACACATTTGAGGAAGGAAAGCTTTATTTTCAAATTAGATAGTTGAATACACAATTTAATTTTTTTTACATCGGTGACTTTCCAATACATTCTCTATATACACAAGCTGTTCCTGCATACAACCATGTATGCAGAGTCAAATTTTGAGCTGGCCACTTAAGCCTGTGAGTAGAGAGCAGAATAATATTAAGTGCTGACACAATTAAGCCACTTTGTAAAATTAATCATAATAGGCTTTTACTCCTGGAAATGAGGACTCCAACTACGTGGTGAATAGAAATGAACATAGATCTGAACATTGCTACAGCACAAAAGGTTATACTTAGCATATTTTCATCATTCTGATGTTTTCAATATTTTTTAAATTAACAAGGCTACTGTCTCTGGAGAGATTGGTGATGTGATTTCAGGAAAACTGGCTGTTCCCATAGGAAAAACAATGATCTTTAAATCTCTAGGTAAGCTGGAGTTAAAAAATCCTGCAAACCCTGACCTTCCCATGGCCTGATTCTGTACTGCAATTGTTTTATGTGAATAAATGTGGTGAGCCCTGAAGTGAGGAAACCATGTTTAGTCTGTTTTAATGTCCCCAGGACATTTTATTTTCTTACTAGACAAAATCATTGGCTAACTCAACTGAATCCTCAGCTCAATCATTGCTTTGGTTTGTATGTGATTTCAGATAATGACACTTTTTATTTATAATTATTGTAATTTTATAGTCATTGTATACAGTAATTAATTAAATCAGTAGAGCAGTAGTCACATTACTTAGAGAAGAACTGTTATTGTTAGTGATAGTGCCTGTTTTAAATTTGTATTTGCTAGGCTGTGATGTGACCTAGATTGCTTTCGAATTTCTAAAGAGTGAAACCAGCGTGATCTCTTGCTGGCTTAAAATTGTTAGGCTGCATGTCGTTGTTTAACATTATTATTTGTTTTCTTATCAGGCATGGCTGTGGAAGATGTTGTATCTGCTAAGTTGGTGTTAAGCAAGCTTAAAGAAGGCGGAGCACCTCTCAGTACATTGTAGCCAGTGACCATGGTTTCTTTTTAGGTTGCCAGGGGAAGGGAGAGATGGGTGGAGAAAATGCCATGAGTGCTTGTTCAACTGATTTTAACAATACAAAAAAAGACATTTTTGTTTACCCTCTAGAAGTGATTAAGTCTTGTGGAGTACAATATGGTGAGGCTCCATCACAATGTCCAACCCTTATCATTTTGTATACCAATATGAAAAGAAAAGGTACCTCTTTCGTATACTTTTAAATTATTGAAAACGCTACATGTGCTCCTTATCAAGATTCAAGATTCTTTCATACAGTGCAGTATAAGCTTAGTACACCCCCTCCTACAGTGCATTCTCAGGATGATCCTCTCATACACTACAGGACATGAACAAGTCACCATTTTAATGTAATGCCTAACAAATTAAATGATACAGCTATAAGCCATGGGTCATCTATTTGAAATATACCCCTATCAGTCAGAGCCTTCCCGTATAGGCCCTTGTAGGGAGTACCCTCCCCACCCCGGGATTAAATAAGCAAAGTGTTCACAAGGACCGAGTATAAAGATTATAGAAACAAATATCTCAAATTTAGCAAAACAGGATTAAAAGTCTTAACTGGTAGGAATCATACCAGATGTCTATTTAAAAATGTGGCTGAGAAATACTGTATCGAACTCAGGTATTCTGAGAGACAGCTCTAGCTACGGGTCAGAACAGGACTTGAATCCACGCAGAACACATCTCAAGTCTGGTCCAAATCTCAAGCCTAATCACTCGTGCACGGTTTTTCCGATGAAAAGTTAATTAAAAATGACTACAGGAATGATGATTAATTATAAAACTTATAGAATTGTGTAAATTAATCTAAGAGCAGTTTAAGCTATCAGCTTTTTGTACTGACTTGGTTGTGTAATGAAAAAGAGTTTATGGACTGGAGATAACAAATATTTGAAATAAAATTTCAAAATTTTGATATGAATAAAACCTCGGGAACCTTGAATTTGTGCTTTTTTAATATGATAAGTTCGTTCGTGGTGACTAGTTCCATGAATGTGCGAGTCGTCGTGCGCTAAGATTAACAACACCTTTGAAGAGGGGGCCCATGGTATCGATTGTCACGCATTTACAGGCACTCATGATATCACACTTGTGATTATACTCTGTAGGTTATTATGTCCAGACTTAGTATTTTGTCGTTGTTCCGTCGAGATAGCAAGCTGAAGTATGAACCAAGCTGAATCATTTTTACAGTTTTCAAAAGACGACAAATAGCTTACTGTGATAAGCATAGAGATTTGGGAAAAGTTACAAACACATGAAATGATGACCAGTTAAATCTGATACAGAAAATCCAGCATACGTTTCAATGCATAACTTTGACAAAATGCAATGGATGGAAAAGTTCCGTTCATCCTACAGAACTTACTCAGAACAACCAATCCTGAAAATTTCAGTTCAATTGGCCAAATCTTTCTCAAAATATCTTTTCTCAATGGCAAAATAACTCGTTTTGAGAAAACGAGCTTTAAACTTATAGCAACAGAAATTGCCAATGAAAATAAAACTTCATTATCTTAACATTCGAATTCCGTGAAAAACCAAACTTGATAGTCTGCATACGAGCGAAGATGCCCATCGCGGGCCGGAGCTTATCCAGTGTTTCAGTTCATGATGAAGCGACCCCGGCGGCGGGGGGGGTACTCGATATATCTCTGGGTGGGGAGGTGCGGCCCAGCCCCTCATACCCTGACCCTGTTTAAGACAAATATCGCTGATTTTCCTACCCTGTTTAAGACAGAATTCCGATTTTTGATACCCTGTTTAAGACAGATTAAAAGTTGCGGTTACAAATTGTGTCTCTTTCTTGTTGTGCAATCAATGGAAATTTAATGTGCTGGGCATGTGCTAAAACCCAGACGGTAGACGTTGGACGATAGACGATGGACGATAGACGAATGCACGATCGCCCATTTCTACGGCCACATTTGTTAAACGAAGAAATTGTCCCCAAATTTAAACGTCCTCACCCTCGTTTGCCTTAACACATTCTTTTCGGAATGAGACTTTTGAATTTTTAGAATTCAAAAGTTGAATTTTCACGAATTTACGGAATGTGTTAATCGCCAATTGTTCTCTGCTGATGTAAAGCAGAGGGCTAATTCTCAAACAGGATTCGCTTGATTCTCAAAAGTCCTTCGATTCGCACTTACGACTATTTTCTGGGTCCATGCAGTATTTTAAACCGATACACTCCTTTTTATCGACCCACTCGTTTTTTTATGTAGCCTGTACAGCTGGCTTTTCGGGCCGCAAGAAAAAGTGTACGTTACATGTGTTACATGTGTTTACCGCCTACCGCGCCACCGCATCATGCTCATACTACTAAGGACTGCGAATTGCGTGCAGTTTCTAAGAATTCATGTGACATTGTGCGCCAACCCGTTTTATATAATGGAAGTCTTTTCCTTAAAGAGTGCGTGACAAAGTTTGTCACATGTCGCTTCCCCGTGTTTATGTGACTGATTTTGCGGAAAATTTGATTGTTGGAGTTTCTCAACATTCATTTGACATTGCGCGCCAACACATTTATGGAAGTCATTTCCCTAAAGATAGCGTGACAAAGTTTGTCACATGGCGCTTCCCCGTGTTTATGTGACGGATTTTGCGGAAATTTGATTGTTGGAGTTTCTCATCATTCATGTGACTTTGAGCGCGAACCCGCTTTTATATATGGAAATCATTTCCCTAAATCATCTCACATGTTGTTTTGTTGGGTTTTTGGAGTTTCTGGTAATAAATTCTCTAAAGATTGCGTGACAAATTTGCGTGACAAATCTATCGTCTATCGTCCATCGTCTATCGTCTATCGTCCATCGTCCATCGTCTATCGTCCATCGTCTATCGTCCAACGTCTACCGTCTGGGTTTTAGCACATGCCCAGCACATTAAATTTCCATTGATTGCACAACAAGAAAGAGACACAATTTGTAACCGCAACTTTTAATCTGTCTTAAACAGGGTATCAAAAATCGGAATTCTGTCTTAAACAGGGTAGGAAAATCAGCGATATTTGTCTTAAACAGGGTCAGGGTATGAGGGGCTGGGCCGCACCTCCCCACCCAGAGATATATCGAGTACCCCCCCCGCCGCCGGGGTCGCTTCATCATGAACTGAAACACTGGATAAGCTCCGGCCCGCGATGGGCATCTTCGCTCGTATGCAGACTATCAAGTTTGGTTTTTCACGGAATTCGAATGTTAAGATAATGAAGTTTTATTTTCATTGGCAATTTCTGTTGCTATAAGTTTAAAGCTCGTTTTCTCAAAACGAGTTATTTTGCCATTGAGAAAAGATATTTTGAGAAAGATTTGGCCAATTGAACTGAAATTTTCAGGATTGGTTGTTCTGAGTAAGTTCTGTAGGATGAACGGAACTTTTCCATCCATTGCATTTTGTCAAAGTTATGCATTGAAACGTATGCTGGATTTTCTGTATCAGATTTAACTGGTCATCATTTCATGTGTTTGTAACTTTTCCCAAATCTCTATGCTTATCACAGTAAGCTATTTGTCGTCTTTTGAAAACTGTAAAAATGATTCAGCTTGGTTCATACTTCAGCTTGCTATCTCGACGGAACAACGACAAAATACTAAGTCTGGACATAATAACCTACAGAGTATAATCACAAGTGTGATATCATGAGTGCCTGTAAATGCGTGACAATCGATACCATGGGCCCCCTCTTCAAAGGTGTTGTTAATCTTAGCGCACGACGACTCGCACATTCATGGAACTAGTCACCACGAACGAACTTATCATATTAAAAAAGCACAAATTCAAGGTTCCCGAGGTTTTATTCATATCAAAATTTTGAAATTTTATTTCAAATATTTGTTATCTCCAGTCCATAAACTCTTTTTCATTACACAACCAAGTCAGTACAAAAAGCTGATAGCTTAAACTGCTCTTAGATTAATTTACACAATTCTATAAGTTTTATAATTAATCATCATTCCTGTAGTCATTTTTAATTAACTTTTCATCGGAAAAACCGTGCACGAGTGATTAGGCTTGAGATTTGGGACCAGACTTGAGATGTGTTCTGCGTGGATTCAAGTCCTGTTCTGACCCGTAGCTAGAGCTGTCTCTCAGAATACCTGAGTTCGATACAGTATTTCTCAGCCACATTTTTAAATAGACATCTGGTATGATTCCTACCAGTTAAGACTTTTAATCCTGTTTTGCTAAATTTGAGATATTTGTTTCTATAATCTTTATACTCGGTCCTGTGAACACTTTGCTTATTTAATCCCGGGGTGGGGAGGGTACTCCCTACAAGGGCCTATACGGGAAGGCTCTGACTGATAGGGGTATATTTCAAATAGATGACCCATGGCTTATAGCTGTATCATTTAATTTGTTAGGCATTACATTAAAATGGTGACTTGTTCATGTCCTGTAGTGTATGAGAGGATCATCCTGAGAATGCACTGTAGGAGGGGGTGTACTAAGCTTATACTGCACTGTATGAAAGAATCTTGAATCTTGATAAGGAGCACATGTAGCGTTTTCAATAATTTAAAAGTATACGAAAGAGGTACCTTTTCTTTTCATATTGGTATACAAAATGATAAGGGTTGGACATTGTGATGGAGCCTCACCATATTGTACTCCACAAGACTTAATCACTTCTAGAGGGTAAACAAAAATGTCTTTTTTTGTATTGTTAAAATCAGTTGAACAAGCACTCATGGCATTTTCTCCACCCATCTCTCCCTTCCCCCTGGCAACCTAAAAAGAAACCATGGTCACTGGCTACAATGTACTGAGAGGTGCTCCGCCTTCTTTAAGCTTGCTTAACACCAACTTAGCAGATACAACATCTTCCACAGCCATGCCTGATAAGAAAACAAATAATAATGTTAAACAACGACATGCAAGCCTAACAATTTTAAGCCAGCAAGAGATCACGCTGGTTTCACTCTTTAGAAATTCGAAAGCAATCTAGGTCACATCACAGCCTAGCAAATACAAATTTAAAACAGGCACTATCACTAACAATAACAGTTCTTCTCTAAGTAATGTGACTACTGCTCTACTGATTTAATTAATTACTGTATACAATGACTATAAAATTACAATAATTATAAATAAAAAGTGTCATTATCTGAAATCACATACAAACCAAAGCAATGATTGAGCTGAGGATTCAGTTGAGTTAGCCAATGATTTTGTCTAGTAAGAAAATAAAATGTCCTGGGGACATTAAAACAGACTAAACATGGTTTCCTCACTTCAGGGCTCACCACATTTATTCACATAAAACAATTGCAGTACAGAATCAGGCCATGGGAAGGTCAGGGTTTGCAGGATTTTTTAACTCCAGCTTACCTAGAGATTTAAAGATCATTGTTTTTCCTATGGGAACAGCCAGTTTTCCTGAAATCACATCACCAATCTCTCCAGAGACAGTAGCCTTGTTAATTTAAAAAATATTGAAAACATCAGAATGATGAAAATATGCTAAGTATAACCTTTTGTGCTGTAGCAATGTTCAGATCTATGTTCATTTCTATTCACCACGTAGTTGGAGTCCTCATTTCCAGGAGTAAAGCCTATTATGATTAATTTTACAAAGTGGCTTAATTGTGTCAGCACTTAATATTATTCTGCTCTCTACTCACAGGCTTAATGCAAGCTCAAAATTTGACTCTGCATACATGGTGTATGCAGGACAGCTTGTGTATATAGAGAATTGTATGGAAAGTCACGATTGTAAAAAAAATTAATTGTGTATTCAACTATCTAATTGAAAATAAAGCTTTCCTCCTCAAATGTGTCGCTTACTTGTCTCTTGTGCCGATTTTGAAGCCATTCTGACATCATTAAGAAGGAGGATTTGAAATAGCCTCACTAATTCAAAACTGCACAAGAGACAAGTTCGCGACACATTTGAGGTAGGAAAACTTTATTTTCAATTAGATAGTTATTTAATACATAATTTTTTTTACCAATCAGTGACTTTCCCATTTCTCTATGTACAGAAGCTGTCCTTTTATACAAATATGCATATGCAGAGTCAAATTTTCAGCTCACTGGAAGCCTGTGAGTAGAGAGCAGAATAATATTAAGTGCTGACACAATTAAGCCACTTTGTAAAATTAATCATAATAGGCTTTACTCCTGGAAATGAGGACTCCAACTACGTGGTGAATAGAAATGAACATAGATCTGAACATTGCTACAGCACAAAAGGTTATACTTAGCATATTTTCATCATTCTGATGTTTTCAATATTTTTTAAATAACAAGGCTACTGTCTCTGGAGAGATTGGTGATGTGATTTCAGGAAAACTGGCTGTTCCCATAGGAAAAAACAATGATCTTTAAATCTCTAGGTAAGCTGGAGTTAAAAAATCCTGCAAACCCTGACCTTCCCATGGCCTGATTCTGTACTGCAATTGTTTTATGTGAATAAATGTGGTGAGCCCTGAAGTGAGGAAACCATGTTTAGTCTGTTTTAATGTCCCCAGGACATTTTATTTTCTTACTAGACAAAATCATTGGCTAACTCAACTGAATCCTCAGCTCAATCATTGCTTTGGTTTGTATGTGATTTCAGATAATGACACTTTTTATTTATAATTATTGTAATTTTATAGTCATTGTATACAGTAATTAATTAAATCAGTAGAGCAGTAGTCACATTACTTAGAGAAGAACTGTTATTGTTAGTGATAGTGCCTGTTTTAAATTTGTATTTGCTAGGCTGTGATGTGACCTAGATTGCTTTCGAATTTCTAAAGAGTGAAACCAGCGTGATCTCTTGCTGGCTTAAAATTGTTAGGCTGCATGTCGTTGTTTAACATTATTATTTGTTTTCTTATCAGGCATGGCTGTGGAAGATGTTGTATCTGCTAAGTTGGTGTTAAGCAAGCTTAAAGAAGGCGGAGCACCTCTCAGTACATTGTAGCCAGTGACCATGGTTTCTTTTTAGGTTGCCAGGGGGAAGGGAGAGATGGGTGGAGAAAATGCCATGAGTGCTTGTTCAACTGATTTTAACAATACAAAAAAAGACATTTTTGTTTACCCTCTAGAAGTGATTAAGTCTTGTGGAGTACAATATGGTGAGGCTCCATCACAATGTCCAACCCTTATCATTTTGTATACCAATATGAAAAGAAAAGGTACCTCTTTCGTATACTTTTAAATTATTGAAAACGCTACATGTGCTCCTTATCAAGATTCAAGATTCTTTCATACAGTGCAGTATAAGCTTAGTACACCCCCTCCTACAGTGCATTCTCAGGATGATCCTCTCATACACTACAGGACATGAACAAGTCACCATTTTAATGTAATGCCTAACAAATTAAATGATACAGCTATAAGCCATGGGTCATCTATTTGAAATATACCCCTATCAGTCAGAGCCTTCCCGTATAGGCCCTTGTAGGGAGTACCCTCCCCACCCCGGGGATTAAATAAGCAAAGTGTTCACAGGACCGAGTATAAAGATTATAGAAACAAATATCTCAAATTTAGCAAAACAGGATTAAAAGTCTTAACTGGTAGGAATCATACCAGATGTCTATTTAAAAATGTGGCTGAGAAATACTGTATCGAACTCAGGTATTCTGAGAGACAGCTCTAGCTACGGGTCAGAACAGGACTTGAATCCACGCAGAACACATCTCAAGTCTGGTCCCAAATCTCAAGCCTAATCACTCGTGCACGGTTTTTCCGATGAAAAGTTAATTAAAAATGACTACAGGAATGATGATTAATTATAAAACTTATAGAATTGTGTAAATTAATCTAAGAGCAGTTTAAGCTATCAGCTTTTTGTACTGACTTGGTTGTGTAATGAAAAAGAGTTTATGGACTGGAGATAACAAATATTTGAAATAAAATTTCAAAATTTTGATATGAATAAAACCTCGGGAACCTTGAATTTGTGCTTTTTTAATATGATAAGTTCGTTCGTGGTGACTAGTTCCATGAATGTGCGAGTCGTCGTGCGCTAAGATTAACAACACCTTTGAAGAGGGGGCCCATGGTATCGATTGTCACGCATTTACAGGCACTCATGATATCACACTTGTGATTATACTCTGTAGGTTATTATGTCCAGACTTAGTATTTTGTCGTTGTTCCGTCGAGATAGCAAGCTGAAGTATGAACCAAGCTGAATCATTTTTACAGTTTTCAAAAGACGACAAATAGCTTACTGTGATAAGCATAGAGATTTGGGAAAAGTTACAAACACATGAAATGATGACCAGTTAAATCTGATACAGAAAATCCAGCATACGTTTCAATGCATAACTTTGACAAAATGCAATGGATGGAAAAGTTCCGTTCATCCTACAGAACTTACTCAGAACAACCAATCCTGAAAATTTCAGTTCAATTGGCCAAATCTTTCTCAAAATATCTTTTCTCAATGGCAAAATAACTCGTTTTGAGAAAACGAGCTTTAAACTTATAGCAACAGAAATTGCCAATGAAAATAAAACTTCATTATCTTAACATTCGAATTCCGTGAAAAACCAAACTTGATAGTCTGCATACGAGCGAAGATGCCCATCGCGGGCCGGAGCTTATCCAGTGTTTCAGTTCATGATGAAGCGACCCCGGCGGCGGGGGGGGTACTCGATATATCTCTGGGTGGGGAGGTGCGGCCCAGCCCCTCATACCCTGACCCTGTTTAAGACAAATATCGCTGATTTTCCTACCCTGTTTAAGACAGAATTCCGATTTTTGATACCCTGTTTAAGACAGATTAAAAGTTGCGGTTACAAATTGTGTCTCTTTCTTGTTGTGCAATCAATGGAAATTTAATGTGCTGGGCATGTGCTAAAACCCAGACGGTAGACGTTGGACGATAGACGATGGACGATAGACGATGCACGATCGCCCATTTCTACGGCCACATTTGTTAAACGAAGAAATTGTCCCCAAATTTAAACGTCCTCACCCTCGTTTGCCTTAACACATTCTTTTCGGAATGAGACTTTTGAATTTTTAGAATTCAAAAGTTGAATTTTCACGAATTTACGGAATGTGTTAATCGCCAATTGTTCTCTGCTGATGTAAAGCAGAGGGCTAATTCTCAAACAGGATTCGCTTGATTCTCAAAAGTCCTTCGATTCGCACTTACGACTATTTTCTGGGTCCATGCAGTATTTTAAACCGATACACTCCTTTTTATCGACCCACTCGTTTTTTTATGTAGCCTGTACAGCTGGCTTTTCGGGCCGCAAGAAAAAGTGTACGTTACATGTGTTACATGTGTTTACCGCCTACCGCGCCACCGCATCATGCTCATACTACTAAGGACTGCGAATTGCGTGCAGTTTCTAAGAATTCATGTGACATTGTGCGCCAACCCGTTTTTATATAATGGAAGTCTTTTCCTTAAAGAGTGCGTGACAAAGTTTGTCACATGTCGCTTCCCCGTGTTTATGTGACTGATTTTGCGGAAATTTGATTGTTGGAGTTTCTCAACATTCATTTGACATTGCGCGCCAACACATTTATGGAAGTCATTTCCCTAAAGATAGCGTGACAAAGTTTGTCACATGGCGCTTCCCCGTGTTTATGTGACGGATTTTGCGGAAATTTGATTGTTGGAGTTTCTCATCATTCATGTGACTTTGAGCGCGAACCCGCTTTTATATATGGAAATCATTTCCCTAAATCATCTCACATGTTGTTTTGTTGGGTTTTTGGAGTTTCTGGTAATAAATTCTCTAAAGATTGCGTGACAAATTTGCGTGACAAATCTATCGTCTATCGTCCATCGTCTATCGTCTATCGTCCATCGTCCATCGTCTATCGTCCATCGTCTATCGTCCAACGTCTACCGTCTGGGTTTTAGCACATGCCCAGCACATTAAATTTCCATTGATTGCACAACAAGAAAGAGACACAATTTGTAACCGCAACTTTTAATCTGTCTTAAACAGGGTATCAAAAATCGGAATTCTGTCTTAAACAGGGTAGGAAAATCAGCGATATTTGTCTTAAACAGGGTCAGGGTATGAGGGGCTGGGCCGCACCTCCCCACCCAGAGATATATCGAGTACCCCCCCCGCCGCCGGGGTCGCTTCATCATGAACTGAAACACTGGATAAGCTCCGGCCCGCGATGGGCATCTTCGCTCGTATGCAGACTATCAAGTTTGGTTTTTCACGGAATTCGAATGTTAAGATAATGAAGTTTTATTTTCATTGGCAATTTCTGTTGCTATAAGTTTAAAGCTCGTTTTCTCAAAACGAGTTATTTTGCCATTGAGAAAAGATATTTTGAGAAAGATTTGGCCAATTGAACTGAAATTTTCAGGATTGGTTGTTCTGAGTAAGTTCTGTAGGATGAACGGAACTTTTCCATCCATTGCATTTTGTCAAAGTTATGCATTGAAACGTATGCTGGATTTTCTGTATCAGATTTAACTGGTCATCATTTCATGTGTTTGTAACTTTTCCCAAATCTCTATGCTTATCACAGTAAGCTATTTGTCGTCTTTTGAAAACTGTAAAAATGATTCAGCTTGGTTCATACTTCAGCTTGCTATCTCGACGGAACAACGACAAAATACTAAGTCTGGACATAATAACCTACAGAGTATAATCACAAGTGTGATATCATGAGTGCCTGTAAATGCGTGACAATCGATACCATGGGCCCCCTCTTCAAAGGTGTTGTTAATCTTAGCGCACGACGACTCGCACATTCATGGAACTAGTCACCACGAACGAACTTATCATATTAAAAAAGCACAAATTCAAGGTTCCCGAGGTTTTATTCATATCAAAATTTTGAAATTTTATTTCAAATATTTGTTATCTCCAGTCCATAAACTCTTTTTCATTACACAACCAAGTCAGTACAAAAAGCTGATAGCTTAAACTGCTCTTAGATTAATTTACACAATTCTATAAGTTTTATAATTAATCATCATTCCTGTAGTCATTTTTAATTAACTTTTCATCGGAAAAACCGTGCACGAGTGATTAGGCTTGAGATTTGGGACCAGACTTGAGATGTGTTCTGCGTGGATTCAAGTCCTGTTCTGACCCGTAGCTAGAGCTGTCTCTCAGAATACCTGAGTTCGATACAGTATTTCTCAGCCACATTTTTAAATAGACATCTGGTATGATTCCTACCAGTTAAGACTTTTAATCCTGTTTTGCTAAATTTGAGATATTTGTTTCTATAATCTTTATACTCGGTCCTGTGAACACTTTGCTTATTTAATCCCCGGGGTGGGGAGGGTACTCCCTACAAGGGCCTATACGGGAAGGCTCTGACTGATAGGGGTATATTTCAAATAGATGACCCATGGCTTATAGCTGTATCATTTAATTTGTTAGGCATTACATTAAAATGGTGACTTGTTCATGTCCTGTAGTGTATGAGAGGATCATCCTGAGAATGCACTGTAGGAGGGGGTGTACTAAGCTTATACTGCACTGTATGAAAGAATCTTGAATCTTGATAAGGAGCACATGTAGCGTTTTTCAATAATTTAAAAGTATACGAAAGAGGTACCTTTTCTTTTCATATTGGTATACAAAATGATAAGGGTTGGACATTGTGATGGAGCCTCACCATATTGTACTCCACAAGACTTAATCACTTCTAGAGGGTAAACAAAAATGTCTTTTTTTGTATTGTTAAAATCAGTTGAACAAGCACTCATGGCATTTTCTCCACCCATCTCTCCCTTCCCCCTGGCAACCTAAAAAGAAACCATGGTCACTGGCTACAATGTACTGAGAGGTGCTCCGCCTTCTTTAAGCTTGCTTAACACCAACTTAGCAGATACAACATCTTCCACAGCCATGCCTGATAAGAAAACAAATAATAATGTTAAACAACGACATGCAAGCCTAACAATTTTAAGCCAGCAAGAGATCACGCTGGTTTCACTCTTTAGAAATTCGAAAGCAATCTAGGTCACATCACAGCCTAGCAAATACAAATTTAAAACAGGCACTATCACTAACAATAACAGTTCTTCTCTAAGTAATGTGACTACTGCTCTACTGATTTAATTAATTACTGTATACAATGACTATAAAATTACAATAATTATAAATAAAAAGTGTCATTATCTGAAATCACATACAAACCAAAGCAATGATTGAGCTGAGGATTCAGTTGAGTTAGCCAATGATTTTGTCTAGTAAGAAAATAAAATGTCCTGGGGACATTAAAACAGACTAAACATGGTTTCCTCACTTCAGGGCTCACCACATTTATTCACATAAAACAATTGCAGTACAGAATCAGGCCATGGGAAGGTCAGGGTTTGCAGGATTTTTTAACTCCAGCTTACCTAGAGATTTAAAGATCATTGTTTTTCCTATGGGAACAGCCAGTTTTCCTGAAATCACATCACCAATCTCTCCAGAGACAGTAGCCTTGTTAATTTAAAAAATATTGAAAACATCAGAATGATGAAATATGCTAAGTATAACCTTTTGTGCTGTAGCAATGTTCAGATCTATGTTCATTTCTATTCACCACGTAGTTGGAGTCCTCATTTCCAGGAGTAAAGCCTATTATGATTAATTTTACAAAGTGGCTTAATTGTGTCAGCACTTAATATTATTCTGCTCTCTACTCACAGGCTTAATGCAAGCTCAAAATTTGACTCTGCATACATGGTGTATGCAGGAACAGCTTGTGTATATAGAGAATTGTATTGGGAAAGTCACCGATTGTAAAAAAAATTAAATTGTGTATTCAACTATCTAATTTGAAATAAAGCTTTCCTTCCTCAAATGTGTCGCTTTCTTGTCTCTTGTGCTGATTTTGAAGCCATTCTGACATCATTAAGAAGGAGGATTTGAAATAGCCTCACTAATTCAAAACTGGCACAAGAGACAAGTTCGCGACACATTTGAGGTAGGAAAACTTTATTTTTAATTAGATAGTTATTTAATACATAATTTTTTTTACCAATCAGTGACTTTCCCATTTCTCTATGTACAGAAGCTGTCCTTTTATACAAAATATGCATATGCAGAGTCAAATTGTCAGCTACTTGGAAGCTGTGATCTACTTAATGAATACGCTAGTCACCTAGCAGCCTGCATATACAGGCATTTACTGGGCAGTCAAGCATGATATCAGGCCACCTACAGCCTATTATTGACAGATAGGTCCAATTGCAAGTTGCTGACATTGGGTGGAATCTGAATAGGCATATTTTGTATAAAAGGACAGCTTCTGTACATAGAGAAATGGGAAAGTCACTGATTGGTAAAAAAAATTATGTATTAAATAACTATCTAATTAAAAATAAAGTTTTCCTACCTCAAATGTGTCGCGAACTTGTCTCTTGTGCCAGTTTTGAATTAGTGAGGCTATTTCAAATCCTCCTTCTTAATGATGTCAGAATGGCTTCAAAATCAGCACAAGAGACAAGAAAGCGACACATTTGAGGAAGGAAAGCTTTATTTCAAATTAGATAGTTGAATACACAATTTAATTTTTTTTTACAATCGGTGACTTTCCCAATACAATTCTCTATATACACAAGCTGTTCCTGCATACACCATGTATGCAGAGTCAAATTTTGAGCTTGCATTAAGCCTGTGAGTAGAGAGCAGAATAATATTAAGTGCTGACACAATTAAGCCACTTTGTAAAATTAATCATAATAGGCTTTACTCCTGGAAATGAGGACTCCAACTACGTGGTGAATAGAAATGAACATAGATCTGAACATTGCTACAGCACAAAAGGTTATACTTAGCATATTTTCATCATTCTGATGTTTTCAATATTTTTTAAATTAACAAGGCTACTGTCTCTGGAGAGATTGGTGATGTGATTTCAGGAAAACTGGCTGTTCCCATAGGAAAAACAATGATCTTTAAATCTCTAGGTAAGCTGGAGTTAAAAAATCCTGCAAACCCTGACCTTCCCATGGCCTGATTCTGTACTGCAATTGTTTTATGTGAATAAATGTGGTGAGCCCTGAAGTGAGGAAACCATGTTTAGTCTGTTTTAATGTCCCCAGGACATTTTATTTTCTTACTAGACAAAATCATTGGCTAACTCAACTGAATCCTCAGCTCAATCATTGCTTTGGTTTGTATGTGATTTCAGATAATGACACTTTTTATTTATAATTATTGTAATTTTATAGTCATTGTATACAGTAATTAATTAAATCAGTAGAGCAGTAGTCACATTACTTAGAGAAGAACTGTTATTGTTAGTGATAGTGCCTGTTTTAAATTTGTATTGCTAGGCTGTGATGTGACCTAGATTGCTTTCGAATTTCTAAAGAGTGAAACCAGCGTGATCTCTTGCTGGCTTAAAATTGTTAGGCTTGCATGTCGTTGTTTAACATTATTATTTGTTTTCTTATCAGGCATGGCTGTGGAAGATGTTGTATCTGCTAAGTTGGTGTTAAGCAAGCTTAAAGAAGGCGGAGCACCTCTCAGTACATTGTAGCCAGTGACCATGGTTTCTTTTTAGGTTGCCAGGGGGAAGGGAGAGATGGGTGGAGAAAATGCCATGAGTGCTTGTTCAACTGATTTTAACATACAAAAAAAGACATTTTTGTTTACCCTCTAGAAGTGATTAAGTCTTGTGGAGTACAATATGGTGAGGCTCCATCACAATGTCCAACCCTTATCATTTTGTATACCAATATGAAAAGAAAAGGTACCTCTTTCGTATACTTTTAAATTATTGAAAAACGCTACATGTGCTCCTTATCAAGATTCAAGATTCTTTCATACAGTGCAGTATAAGCTTAGTACACCCCCTCCTACAGTGCATTCTCAGGATGATCCTCTCATACACTACAGGACATGAACAAGTCACCATTTTAATGTAATGCCTAACAAATTAAATGATACAGCTATAAGCCATGGGTCATCTATTTGAAATATACCCCTATCAGTCAGAGCCTTCCCGTATAGGCCCTTGTAGGGAGTACCCTCCCCACCCCGGGGATTAAATAAGCAAAGTGTTCACAGGACCGAGTATAAAGATTATAGAAACAAATATCTCAAATTTAGCAAAACAGGATTAAAGTCTTAACTGGTAGGAATCATACCAGATGTCTATTTAAAAATGTGGCTGAGAAATACTGTATCGAACTCAGGTATTCTGAGAGACAGCTCTAGCTACGGGTCAGAACAGGACTTGAATCCACGCAGAACACATCTCAAGTCTGGTCCCAAATCTCAAGCCTAATCACTCGTGCACGGTTTTTCCGATGAAAAGTTAATTAAAAATGACTACAGGAATGATGATTAATTATAAAACTTATAGAATTGTGTAAATTAATCTAAGAGCAGTTTAAGCTATCAGCTTTTTGTACTGACTTGGTTGTGTAATGAAAAAGAGTTTATGGACTGGAGATAACAAATATTTGAAATAAAATTTCAAAATTTTGATATGAATAAAACCTCGGGAACCTTGAATTTGTGCTTTTTTAATATGATAAGTTCGTTCGTGGTGACTAGTTCCATGAATGTGCGAGTCGTCGTGCGCTAAGATTAACAACACCTTTGAAGAGGGGGCCCATGGTATCGATTGTCACGCATTTACAGGCACTCATGATATCACACTTGTGATTATACTCTGTAGGTTATTATGTCCAGACTTAGTATTTTGTCGTTGTTCCGTCGAGATAGCAAGCTGAAGTATGAACCAAGCTGAATCATTTTTACAGTTTTCAAAAGACGACAAATAGCTTACTGTGATAAGCATAGAGATTTGGGAAAAGTTACAAACACATGAAATGATGACCAGTTAAATCTGATACAGAAAATCCAGCATACGTTTCAATGCATAACTTTGACAAAATGCAATGGATGGAAAAGTTCCGTTCATCCTACAGAACTTACTCAGAACAACCAATCCTGAAAATTTCAGTTCAATTGGCCAAATCTTTCTCAAAATATCTTTCTCAATGGCAAAATAACTCGTTTTGAGAAAACGAGCTTTAAACTTATAGCAACAGAAATTGCCAATGAAAATAAAACTTCATTATCTTAACATTCGAATTCCGTGAAAAACCAAACTTGATAGTCTGCATACGAGCGAAGATGCCCATCGCGGGCCGGAGCTTATCCAGTGTTTCAGTTCATGATGAAGCGACCCCGGCGGCGGGGGGGGTACTCGATATATCTCTGGGTGGGGAGGTGCGGCCCAGCCCCTCATACCCTGACCCTGTTTAAGACAAATATCGCTGATTTTCCTACCCTGTTTAAGACAGAATTCCGATTTTTGATACCCTGTTTAAGACAGATTAAAAGTTGCGGTTACAAATTGTGTCTCTTTCTTGTTGTGCAATCAATGGAAATTTAATGTGCTGGGCATGTGCTAAAACCCAGACGGTAGACGTTGGACGATAGACGATGGACGATAGACGATGGACGATGGACGATAGACGATAGACGATGGACGATAGACGATAGATTTGTCACGCAAATTTGTCACGCAATCTTTAGAGAATTTATTACCAGAAACTCCAAAAACCCAACAAAACAACATGTGAGATGATTTAGGGAAATGATTTCCATATATAAAAGCGGGTTCGCGCTCAAAGTCACATGAATGATGAGAAACTCCAACAATCAAATTTCCGCAAAATCCGTCACATAAACACGGGGAAGCGCCATGTGACAAACTTTGTCACGCTATCTTTAGGGAAATGACTTCCATAAATGTGTTGGCGCGCAATGTCAAATGAATGTTGAGAAACTCCAACAATCAAATTTCCGCAAAATCAGTCACATAAACACGGGGAAGCGACATGTGACAAACTTTGTCACGCACTCTTTAAGGAAAAGACTTCCATTATATAAAAACGGGTTGGCGCACAATGTCACATGAATTCTTAGAAACTGCACGCAATTCGCAGTCCTTAGTAGTATGAGCATGATGCGGTGGCGCGGTAGGCGGTAAACACATGTAACACATGTAACGTACACTTTTTCTTGCGGCCCGAAAAGCCAGCTGTACAGGCTACATAAAAAAACGAGTGGGTCGATAAAAAGGAGTGTATCGGTTTAAAATACTGCATGGACCCAGAAAATAGTCGTAAGTGCGAATCGAAGGACTTTTGAGAATCAAGCGAATCCTGTTTGAGAATTAGCCCTCTGCTTTACATCAGCAGAGAACAATTGGCGATTAACACATTCCGTAAATTCGTGAAAATTCAACTTTTGAATTCTAAAAAATTCAAAAGTCTCATTCCGAAAAGAATGTGTTAAGGCAAACGAGGGTGAGGACGTTTAAATTTGGGGACAATTTCTTCGTTTAACAAATGTGGCCGTAGAAATGGGCGATCGTGC
>JAHPZR010042365.1:52500-53551 GCA_019787425.1 Platygyra sinensis | reverse complement strand
AACCTCCCCCTTCCCCAAAACAAATCGATGTACCCCTCCCCCTACTCCAAACGAAATATACCGGTATTACAACACACGTGTGCATGAACGGATAATTTGGGCCTGATACTAGTTAACATCCATTGTCTTCCTTTTGATGGCGTCCCATAAGTATCGTGGAAACCCTAGCAGGAGCTGTGCGAACGGGAAAAGATAGAGGAATATGGCAGCAGAAAAAGGCTATATTAAAATTCAGAAGGATTTTATTCATGGGTAGCCTTCATCAGGCGTACGAATTAAAGATTTTCAGAGAACTGCCACGGTGAAATGTGTGTTGTATGGATTGAGCTCAGTCCTCTGGACTCTGTGCCCTCCATGATAGTTACCGGAAGGGATTACCGCTAATTGTGCTTTGAACAGCTACGGCCAGTATGTAATCAGTGATTTGCTCTGTAGCCACAAGTGTTATATTTATTTTTTGGTACGCTTGGCATTTTACTTGATAGACTATTTTTGATATGACATGGTCAACTTGATTTTTAATATGGTCACCGTTACATGCATTCATGCTTCTTCTTCAAAGATAGTAAGATCACTCCGCTGTTGTTTGGCGAACCAACGGCTCCCTGTCACCCTGGATTCATCGAGAAGACACCTCTTTATTGATTTAATTTAATTTTAAATCACTTTAGATTTTGCATTTATTGGGTTCCCCATCCGACGACTTCAGTTTCAAGATAACCATTCTTTATGGTGGCTCTTTCTCTAATGACATGGGTAATGGAAAATATCGCTTTAGCTACGCCGTTGTTAGGCCAGATGGTGCGTGGTCATTTGTGGAGAAACTGTCTTCCATCATTGACGTTGAAAAAGGAGAAGAAATAAAGAATGACGTTGAGAGAGTTGACCTCACAGCCGCCCTGCAACACATTAAATCAGTTATCAAACCTGATCTGGCTTTGATTCATTTTGTTTGCCACAAAGGAACAACTATTTACAGGTCAGATATCTATATATACTGTACTTTTTTCATATTAGTGAGTAAATATTTAATACGAGTACATTACACGAG
>JAHPZR010042365.1:5000-50000 GCA_019787425.1 Platygyra sinensis | reverse complement strand
CTTGATTGTTTGTTCAAAACGTAAACGATATATTTTTCAATAAAAAACATAAAACCCAGCCAAAATACGGCTTTCGGGTGTACCCCCGCCTTAATTAGTAATTGGACCTCGTGTCGCACAATTCAGGGAGTAATCGTGCTCATAATTTCAAATCGGCCTTGCGCTTAGCGATCGTCCGATTTTAAAATTACTGGCGCCATTACTCCCTGAATTGCACTCCACTCGGTCCAGTTACTATTACTTATTATTATTATTATTGTTATTGTTATTGTTATTATTATTATTATTATTATTATTATTATTATTATTATTTTAAAATAGAATAATGAGCTCAATGTAAAATGTTATCATTTTACAAAGAAATATTATTTTATTAATATTATTGTTATTGTTATCAAGGATCACCACATCTGTTCATACTTAACATTCAATTTACCATCAACGCTTTTATCTTGATTGAAAACCACTAACAGCAACTTCGTTCTATTTTAAAGAGCTCTAATCGATGCCTTGGACATTCCAGCGATTGGTGGATTAGCAGAATCGCGGTACTTATCCATGGATAAACTAAAAACACGTGGTGTTTTACTTGCTTACAAGAATGTTTCGATTGCTGCAGGAATAGTATATCACAAAGGTAACTGAGCTGCACATGCTTATTTGATCCATTTCATGTATCTAAATTTAGTACTTAACAAAGCCTTGTAACATTGTTTCAACATGGTAGTGTGTGCTAAATCAGCAGCTATCCCGCGATATAACTAGCATCTTGTGTGTTGGGGAGAAAAATGGGAACTTTTCCAGCTTTTCTACGATGTACTTAAAGTGTGCTTTGAATATATATAAAAGATGATATCTTTGAACTGCGAAGAAAGAGATGAAGACATAATTGATCATCAGCAGTTGCGCACACAACTTAAACATGTGGCAAATGAAAGCCTGAAAAAATTTCACACAACTTAAGCAGACCTAAGCGGTTGTAAAAATTAATGCCTGAAAAAGCAGTTCAAAGATACAATCTTTCATCAAGAGATTATCAAGGTAAGCGAGTGAATCTCCCATATAGGTCCCCTAACCAAGGTAATCCCTCTTAAGTTATTTTCAGACATGGTACCCAGTTCTTCCGCGGATATTACTCGCGCAATGCGTGGACAGCCGAAGCGACTTCTCGAGTACTACCTGAGGCGAAATGGCGGGAACTTCATAACATGTGTTTTAATTTTGTTTCATAACAGAGTTGTTTTTTTGCCCTCTCAACTGTCTTTTTGTTCGGCCGCGCTTTCGTTTGTCTTGTGCTCGTTTGGCTGTTCATTATTTGGCCTTCTATTTGGTTTTAGGGAGCAAACTTAAACGGTAATGACAATGAGTACAATAGCTGTGTATGCGTGCGTTATAGTTCTTTATTCATTTCTTTGTCGTTGTTTACAAAAGGTCTGCAACTGAACAACAACGTGAAATAGCTGCATTCGGTATATTCGAGAGAACGTGAACTGTATGACGGCCAATTTCTAAGATTTATTCATCGAATTTTGACGCTGTCTTAGATACTCTGTTAGCGATAATTCTGACAGTATAGACAAACTGATGGAATCTAAATTTTCACGAGATTCTTAAAATGAATTTTGCGCTGTTTTTTTTTTTTAAATCGATGTTGTCTTTGACGTTGTTGCCATTGCTGCTTAAACTGCTTTTTGCTGCTTGGGCAGCGAGCGTCTGTCTGCACTTTAGACCATCTGTTTGTTCGGTTGCCGAGCTTGTATTTGGAAGTTTTTTTGCTTTCCACTCGTTTGTTTTAACATTTCTCTGCCGTTCATATAGTTGTTATTGTTTGTGCTATTGTTTGTCTCTTATGTTTTTAAAATTAATAGGTAAAATTAATATGTAAAATTAATAGTAATAATAATAAGTTTCGAAATGCATTAAAACATACCGAGAGCCGAAGCTCCCTTGGTTGTAATCAAAATATCAAAGGAGACATCTGCAGAGCTTTGGAGGTTTATATTTGCTTTGAAACGAAACCAAACGACATGAACAGATCCTCCACGAAAACACCCACGCAACGCGCGAGCAATATCCGCGGAAGAACTGGGTACAATGTCTAAAAATGACTTAAGAAGGATTTCCTCGGGTAAAAGACCTATGTGGAGGATTCACTCTCTTACCTTGCTAATCTCTTGTCTTTCATATATCCATTTGTGTTCTTCATCAGCTGCGGGTATATAACAAACGCATAAAGTGACCAGCTCCCAGTTGGCTTGATAGCTCAGTTGGTAGAGCATTAGCTAGCATTGCACCGGTATTGCAGAGCTCATGGGGTCGAGTCCCGTTCAGGCCTGATTTTTTTTTCAGGCTTTAATTATACAACTGTTTAAGTTGTAGGAACACTTGCGATGATCAATATGTTTTGATAAAGTGTGCTTTATGAGCAATGTGTTAAATAAGAAAGCACTTATCTTGTTCAACAAGCCTCCTTAAGTTTCAGAGTCAAGACTGACCAACACTGACGAAATCTGCTTTCGCAAAATAGACCATTTCCGAGTTGTCTTTTGCCTCTGTGTCGAGTCTTCGTGAGAAACCATTCATTCATTTGAAAATGAGTTTCGTCTGCAGGTTCATTTTCATTCATATCCAACCTATTTTTACAAAAAGGTTTTACACAAAGACTCGTTTTAAAACAGAGGTTCATGGTAACTCAGAAATGGCCTGTTATATATCTTTTCCGTCACAGGAGATGACTTAACGCTTGGAGAAATCCAGTACCCGTGTGTGGTGAAAGCAAGCTTAGGGGAGGATACCAAGGCAGTGCGATTGGTGAAAGACCAGGAAGCATTGCATGGAGCCATCGAGCATGCACTTTCCTATTCAGATCACGTGATTATTGAAAGGTATAAACTTGCATTATTTGAAAACAGGCCTGTCTTTTCAAGTTTCGGCTCTACTAGGTATTGCTTGTCAACCTGGTAGATACCGTTGCGTGGTATGTTTTGAATCAATGTCTGAAGGAATGGTGGTTAACTTTACAGGTTCATCGAGGGACGAGAAATCCGTTGCGCTGTTGTGGAGTCAGTGAAAACTGGGAAGTTACAAGCTTTGTCCTGTATGGAGTACAATGTTTGTAAGGACGACATTAGGACAACTGAGGAAAAGTACCAGTTAAACGAAAAGGGCCTTCCCATTAGTAAGTGTTTCTGCTCGTTTACAGCTGTAACTTATTGACATTGTGGGAGTGATAAATAAGCCATGCCAACTAGAGTGGAGGTTAGGAATGAAAGATTATTGTAAGCTTAGGAAAACTATCGCCTATCAAAGCTTAAGACGAAAAGAAAAGACGCTGAACCTACGTAGAAAGAAATAGGATACAATAAAGGAATAAAACACTTTTAAGGTAATAATTACTTGGACGCAAGAACTTATTGTTACCATTGGATATTTCTTTTAGAGGCAAATGTTTCCTGCAAATTATAGGAGCTAAGTTGAGTGCCAACTCATCAGAAACCCACGGGGTAGAGGCCAAAAAGGAAAAATATTTAACGCTGTGTACATTTCATAACGAATTGATCGCCTTACTTCCACGGAGCTAAATTTTATCTGTACCATAAGGTTTCTAACACGTGAATTACTATAACACCTATCGCTGAAAATGAGGCGCAAAACGAGAAATTACTGTATAAGTAGTGCTACCATCATAATCAATGTTTAAAATTATTATTGACAATCCATTCCCCATCCATTATATTCGTCATCGCCATTGCCTATACCACAATAAAATAAATTACAATATCAATCACAATAATTACAATTTCCACGATTGTGATTGGTTTAAACAACTCCTACTAATTCACTTGCCAAGTTGTCATCGGACAGTTAAAAATGCTAGTTACATTCAAAATTATATTGTAGTTCAAATCAAGCAATCGCACTAAACAATTTACTCCTCCTTTGTCAGTCTTTTAATGCAAATTTTCCCTCTCTTTCATAGCTTGGCTATTCTTCTTTTCTCGGAAATTGTTATTTTTATGCTTTATTCGTAATAAGACTTGGTGTCGTCCAATTCCGTCTGTAATCATACTCTGGATAAACAAATCACTCTCCCGCTGCGCGGTCGCCCGATTTTGTTATCACTCGTGCTATTACAGACCGATGTGGACAACACGAAGTCCTATTGCCATTACTTAGAGAGGAAACGCCATAAGCCTTAATGATTTTCGTGCGGTCCACTATACTGGTCCAAATTGAATTTAGAAAGGTTGGTTTTAAGTTGGGTAGAAACCGGAGAACCCGGAGAAAAACCCTCAGAGCAAGGCGAAAACCAGCAAGAAACTGAATCCTCATAAGGCATCGGGCCGCAATCGAACCGGGGGGTAGGCGTGCGCTCTCAACACTGCGCCAATACCAAAACTGATACCAGTATTACGACACTATCATTACCATTATCGCTATCGTTGTCGTTATCATTGTCATCATTACCAACTTGTCAGACCTAACAGCGTAGGATATTGGCAGACAGCATTCAATGTTGTGACCGTTTCATGGCCTTTGCTAACTACCTCTAATTTTAATGAATTTTCTTTCTTCTAGGAAAGTCTTTAGTATCTAAACCGTGGTTCCTTGATCCCACAAAGGAAGGAGACCTCATCGACCGCATTCACCAGCAAAGTTACCGAGCTTTCCAGGAGTTGGGTCTCCAAGATTTTGCACTTTTTGATTTCCGGGTAGACCGCGAAGGAAACCCATTCTTTCTGGAATGCAATTTGTTCTGTTCCTTCGGTCAAGAGAGTGTTGTGAATCATATCGCCAAAAATTCAGGCATCACGGACGAAAGTTTGTTCGACATGATGGTGGAGAATGCGTTGTTGCGAAGAAAGAAGTAGTAACTGTTGGTTCTGTTTACCTTTTAAGGACTGGAAAGATACCGATTTAATTGACCGAAACTAGGAGAAAATGAAGGGTAGAGTCAACGCAACGTGTTGTTATTATCAGTGGGATGACTGGATACTATATATCTAAAAATAACTTGAGAGGGTTTATCTTGAGAATAAGGTGTCTTTATACTTACCCCTCATCCTCTCTTGCCAAAAATTGGAAAAATAGAACTATTTAGTACATTTCTAAAAGAAGCTTACTAGGCAGTATCAAGAGATTATCAAGTTAAGAGAGTGAATCCCTCATATAGGTCCTCTAGCTAAGGTAATCCCTCTTAAGTTATTTTTAGACATGGTACCCAGTTCTTCCGCGGATATTACTCGCGCGTTTCGTGGACAGCCGAAGCAACTTTTTCGAAGCTTCGGGAGACGAAATGACGGGAATATCATTGTAAATGTTTTGATTTCATTTCATAGCAGAGATGTCCTCTGCGCTCACAGCCGTCTTTTTGTTCGGCCGGGCTTTCGTTTGATTTGTGCTCGTTAGGCTGTTCAATATTTGGCCGTTTTTTTTGGAATTTAGGAAGTTTAATTAAGCAAAATTTACTGGCAACGGCAACGAGTACAATGGCTGTGTAAGCGTGCGTTATAATTCATTGTCCATTTCTTCGCCGTTGTTCACAAAAGGTCACAAAACAACAGCGTGAAATAGCCACGTTCTGCATATTTGAGAGAACGTGAACTATGCGAGGACAGTTTTTAACATTTCTTATCCGAAATTTGACACTGTTTTACACATTTTGCTTGGGATATTTGTGACAGTATAGACAAACTGAATGAATCTAAATTCTCGCGAGATTCGTAGGTTGAATATTAAGTCGTTTTTTTTATCAACGTTGCTGCCGTTGCTGCTTAAAGCCGTTGCTTTTTGCAACTTGGGAAGCGAGCGCCTACCTGCACTTTCGATAATATGTCTGTTCGGTTGCCTAGCTTGTGTTGAGGCGTTTGGGCTGGTGCACGATATACCAAGTGAATAGCAAGTCTCGAGTTACCTCACAAAGAACACAACAATGATTCCTATCCCTTACACAATAACACAATAACACAATAGACTTCACATAAAAGAACGAGACAATAGTGCATATATTGACTTGGTATATCGAGCATCACCCGGCGTTTGTTTGTCGTTTGTCTAAACATTTCTCTGGCGTTCATTCAATTCAGTTGATACTTTTTGTGCAGGGGACATCCTTCTCTTATTAAAACTCCTATTAAAGTTTCGAAATGTATTAAAACATACAGAGAGCCGAAGCTCCCTTGCTTGTAATCAAGATATCAAGACATCCCCACAGATATACCCACAGCGTTGGAGGTTTTCCCTTACTTTGAAACAAAACGACATACTGTACAAGTAAACAGATCCTTCGCGAAAACATCCACGCAACGCGCGAGTGACATCCGCGGAAGAACTGGGTGCAATGTCTAAAAATAACTTAAGAGGGATTACCTTAGCTAGAGGACCTGTATGGGGGATTCACTGTCCTACCTTGATAATCTCTTGGCAGTATCCATGTCCAGTTCAATCCGAAAAGAGAACTTGCGATTCGCATAAGATTCACGGAATTTTTATTCCAGCAACCTACTCAATTTTCCACCAGGAGAATGATTAAATGGTGGTGACACCACTTGATACTTGCGTTCATTGTTCAAGAACATTCCTTGGTAGTTGCAGACAAAATCATCTCCCACTGTTTTCCCCCTTGTTAATCTGGCAGTTTTCGCTCCTTTGTAGGACGCACAAATGCCCCTTTTGAAAGATATCTTGTAGGAATTGAACCCATAAACTGGTAGAATGTCTTCACTTCAGAGGAAATACAATTCAAGTTGAAGTAACAGTTACAGCGTTGCATTTTTAACCTAATGCATGGTTATTTAGGGTCGCCAGTGCCCATGCTTTTCAAAGTTGTATCATCTATGCATATGCAGGTAATATAAAAACAACTTAATTTATCATGGCGTTGAAACTGCTCTGTTCTGGCGTTCTTGGTTTCAGTAGAAGCCCCACAAACCGAAAAATCCCACTTTAAAGCCCTGGCCCCGGTTGTTCAAAGGCTGGATAACGCTATCCAGCGGATAAATCACTATCCAGTGGATAAATGTTAACAAAACAAACCACGCTATCCACTGGATAGTGATTTATTCGCTGGATAGCGTTATGCAGCCTTTGAACAACCGGGGCCTGGGCTTTTAAAACTTCATAAGGGGTTTTGGGTGTGTTTATAAACGGGGGAGCTTATATCCGGGGGGAGGGGTGCGCCATTTATGCAGAATAAAATATTTTTGAGAACGAGATAAAACGTTTCTGAGAAACGAACTAGAAGGGAGAGATAGAGAAGAGGTAGAGAATTTCGTATACCTTGGTGTTACAGTCACAACAACCGGTGGTACAGGTGAGGATATAAGTGTAAGGCTGGGAAAAGCACATTTCAAGCAGTCGTTCTCTCTGGTTGCGAATCCTTGGCGAATGATTAAAAGCCACGAGACCAAGCTTAAAGCCCTGGTCAAACGGCGCTTGATAGTCGATGATAGTTGATTCTACCCAAACTATCATCAACTATCACCAATTATTATATACTAAAACAGTGGATAGTGTTAAACGCGCGCGCTGATTGGCTCGTCAAACTCCGAATATCCTGTGCTATTTACCTCCGAGCAACTCGGGAAAAATTGGCGTCCTACTTTGCATCCGTGACAAGTGAAGAAGTCATCCAAATTAATTTTTTTGTGGTGTATATTATCTCACTGTTTTAGTATATACTAAAACAACTATTCACCTCAGTGTTGGTGGCTAGCGTTGGATATTAACCTCGCCACTTCGCGGCTCGGTAAATATCCACCGCTAGCCACCTCCACTTCGGTGAATAGTTGTTAACTATCAGTCATATGTCAAACGCCCAAAAGAAGTTCGTGAAAGTTGACGATAGTTCACCGGCAGTCCTGAAGGCAAAGTCACAAGAGCAGCGAGTTCCAAGCTCTTTCCGCGTAAAATTGTGAACACAAAATGGCGTCCCGTAAGACAAACTTATAAAAGCATGAATTTTTCGCGACGAAAGAGGGCGCAGCATGTTTTCTGGTAATCACGAAAGGCGAAGCCAGACCTGATTACCCGAGACCACCGTGCGCGCCTTGTTTCATCAAATAGAGAAAACTTCCCACACTACCAACACATTTCTTACTTTCTTGAAATTCCTTGTATGTATACACGCGGGGGACCCTAGGATGCCTCCTCGGGTTTTGGCCTCTGAAACCCTGCGGTGGTAATTACGGTATGGTCTGCATTACAATTTTAGCGCGATCAAATAAATTTGCTTCCAAATGGCGAGATTCTATTCTGAAACAAATTAAAAACGCTTTCAAAGTTCCTGAACATTAATTTTGGGAGAAAAACAGCTCAGAGGGTATCGTAGGAAATTCTGAAGTATACTAGAAATTCGAGGCCAGTGTGGTTCAGTAGCAACTAAATAGCTAAATACCCTTCCGATCGTCAGTTTTACCTTTGGCATCTTGTTTATTTGGATCGGTTATTTTTGCTGAGTAATCTTGGTGGCGTAGAGCCCATGTGACGGCTGGGTGACTGGAAGGAATCCAAATGTAAATGTTAATGTTTTGCGGCGTTTTTCGTTGAGGACAAAAAGCTTGACTCCGAATTTGCATGTATGGCGACATGAACGCAATACTTCTGTTTACATCTCGGAAACAAATCTCGACTTCTGTTCTGCTTTCTAGACACGTTTGCTCTTGTATCAAGACAAAGGGTTTGTTTCAGTATCAAACTAGAACAACAGAGTGGTTGGATATTTTTTTCCAGAATGCCCTTCGTGAGAGTATTTTGCAAAGAATATCATGTGATAGTTCAGTTAACTTACTTTGAATCATATTTATGGTAAGATGCCTAAGTTACTTGAACAGTAAGAGCGATATGGTTAACAACAAAAATATAACATTATAGTTCATACCAATAGCCTTCAATATCATTGTTTTCAATCAGCAGAAATAAAAGACAGTAGCCTGCGTAGCAAGCGTTTCCGTGGAGCAAAGAGCGAAGAAATAGGGTTTTCGGCGTTTTGCCCACGCGAAAAATGGGGCGAAAGCAAAAATAAGAAGGAGGGGGTGGGGGAGGGGAAAGAAGGAAACGCTTTTTGCCAGAGGAGGGTGGACAGGCATCACGTGACAATTTTGTACCAATCAGATTCTTCGCTCAACATGCTAATGGCGGACTCCGAAAATCTTCCAAAAGCGAGAGTAGTGGCAGTAATTTTTGGTTTTCCGTCGTTTGTGTTTAACGAATTGAGTTGGAATCCATCCCAATGATTTGATGTGAAGATATTCTTTTTTGAAAAGTCGAGTTTTTAAAGGTGAGTTTGTTTTAAGTGCTGATTTTTTTTCTATGTTTTGAGGGGACCATCGAACAGCGTTTGTTTCTCGTGTGTTAGGTGTGATGTTTTCAAATAGGTGTTTTGTTTTCTTTTTGCTTACTTTTTGCGTCCAATTTTTTCATTTCCTTGTAGCTTGTTTATTAGACGTTCAATAGGACCGGTCGCCCCCGCTCGCCCCCGCGATCGTTTTTGAGATATTTATGATTGAAAACGTACGATTTTCACGATCAGAAGCAGTTACGAAAAACCGGAAGTAAACATAACATGATGATATTTGTGATGTTTCGGGGATCCGCGTGGCTACAAATTCACACGTTTGTGTGTTTCAGACACTTGCGTTTTCAAGTGTTGTTGCTGGTTTTCAATCGAGGCCGATATTTACCATGAGCAATCCTGCAAAGCGGGGACACGCGCCACCGAGTGGTGAAAAACAGCTACTGCACATCAGGCAACATGAGGGGAACCTTTGTTCCTGTTAGAAATAAAGCCACCCATGGGAATTTCTAAAGTTTCAGCCATACTTACACGATCGAATTCCCATGACATTTAAGAAGACAATTGTCTGAATAAAAGTGTTTGACTCTGTTTACAGCAGAAAAGCAGCCATTGTCATAACCAGTGGACTGACCCTGAAATCTGGGAACTGATTGAGTACATTGCATTGTATCATGCACCGAATGAAGACAGCAGTTACGTTTGGGCGATTCATAAAAGGCAGGACTTTTGAGAAAATTGCTCTCTGGCTGTGATGCAATGCACTGGGAAAAGTAGGAGAAGTTTTAAGTGTAATTCTGTTTTGACACATTCAATGAATCTTTTATTTTCCATACATATTTCACTGAGCGTTTTGAATATATATTCCATTATATATTATTTGATTTTATATATTTCTACAATACTTATGTTAAACAGTTGCATGTAAGCCATTGATGATGTTTTAAAAGATATCATGACAAATGCAGGTCCTGTAAAATGCCAGGTCATGGCTTATTACCATGCCATGTCATGCAAAAATTTTATCTTTTGCTTATTGTTTCTTTGCTTTCTTTTTAGCCTCCTTGTAATCTTTATTTCATCATTTATCTAGGCATAGTTCAATATTTCTTTGTAATTGTTGTTCTCATCAGAGATCCGAGCCAGTATACACAAATGTTTATTTCCTGGTATTACTAACTCAAAACTGGTGTTACAACCTCAGGAGCTGTGTAAAGAAAAGACAGAGTCCATCTTCATATGCTGTCTCTGCAATGTGGTACCTTTGAGTAAGCTTGATGAATTTGTCTTTATGAGGAGAAAAAAGGTTCAAATATTTTCATGTTTTGGACATCTCTTCTGCAAAATGTTATAATTTTAGCATATAATTGTGTAAATTGATGCATTTCTTGATTGCCAATATTAGGCTGTAATATAATGTTGATAGTAAAGTGCAATGAAAAGATATCTTTGTTTGTACAGCTATTTGTTTGTTGTCATCTTTTTTGCCTATGTGCAGATGTTATGTACCTACTGTGGTGTTAAGGGAGATAAATAACCCACTATACACACCATGTAATGCAGCCAACTAAAAACAATTAATGGCGGATACTGAAATACACCCTCCCACCCCCTAATTGGGTCTCTGCTTGGGTCCCCAGAACCTCTGTCTAGTAATAAAGATGCCCAAACTGACACACTGGCTCTCGGTCTTTTGTGTTGAGATACCAGGGAAAGGACATCAGTGGATAGTTTTCCACAAGGACAACTCATATTTTAAAGGCAATAAAGATAGAAGATAACTGATCCCTAAATGATAGTCAACTGTAGTTTTCAGAAACTGGGTAAATCTTAAAACTGTGAATATTCTGGTTATGGTAAGTATTCAGTCCTGGGTCAATGGACTTATGGACTTAGACATTTGTATTTTATCAGCAAAATTATTATTTGATGCCCTATTCTCTCCAAGGACAGACCAGGATTTTCATTTAAAATAGAAGTGGCCATTTCAGAACTTTGGTGTGGTATGGCTGCATGCCTAATCTCAATTTGTAATCAGTGCACTGATAATTGAGTGCATGAAGTGATACACTAATAACCAACAATTCCTTGTGACAAAATTATAATTCCTTCACCTAGGAAAATGTCTTCTAGTTCTGCTCATAAATATAAAGAATTACACTTTTGGGACACATGCATGGCCTAGCTAGAGTACTTTCAAAGTTTGGACCTCAAATTGGACTATCTCTTTCTCACATTGTCAACTAAATAAGCCCTATGTTACTGGAAATTTTGTGTACATATGCAAAAACTATTCATTGTCACTAAAATTGAAATAATACATAACAGTTAATAGATGTAAGGCCTGGGTTTCAAATTAATTAATGGCATATTTTAACTCTGATGACCTGGGTAACTGGTATTTTTTTGCTGAGTATTCCAAATTAAACGAGAGATTCACCCCATTAACCAGTACGAATGGAAGAGTGCACAAACCATTTTTCGGTAGTACAGGAAGGTACAACTGTACTGCACTATAGTCCCAGGCTATGATACATACATATATGAGTTGACATAAGTTGACACAGTACACAAAAAGCCCGACAAGTTCCGATGTAAATAACCCAAAATCTCTTCAGTTCACAGTAAAAGAAAAGAGAGTACAATTTTTGAGCCTTAATCAAAAAATGTAAGCTTAAACGTTAACACGGAAGTAGTCGCATCCAAGCTTTCGTTTGCTGAATATATTATACGCTAAGAATCGTAAAGCTGCATTACTCGGGAAGCACAATCATTCGCGTTTCGATAAACGTTTAAAAGTGACAGGATATATAGAGAAAATAGCTGCATATATCCATCTGCGTCTGTAGGACTGATCGATCACGCGTGAACTCGTCTTCACTCTGGTTCTCGATCGCAAAAACACTCGTGTTTTATCGTCTTCAACGATCATCATGTGTTGGTAAGGTAATCCGAAGAATTGAGGAGCAGAATAACATTCAACGTACAGCATTTACATCGAAAAGAAGAAAGAAATTCCAATTTGAACGGATCTTCGATTGCCTCTCCGGAGGTCCGAACAACACGAGAGATCGTGTAAACTGAAGCATTTTGTAATATTGACCCATGATGCAGTTCGGCGCGTGTCCAACCTCCTCTGGCTTGCTGCCAAGCATTGTGATTTTCAAATACTCCGTTCGCCAGCGAACGGAGCTCGTGATTGGCTGGGCTAGTCGAACATGTGTCAATCAAAGGTCTTAAAGTTCTGAGTGCCGGAAAGAACGTTCGAAGATTGCATTTGTTTACAAAAAGCGTTAACTTTTCTCACGAAACGAGTATTTAGTCGTGAGCTTCGACAGTACGGTAGGAATCCTGTAGTGCAATGCCGACGCTTTGGTATTTCGAAACCTGACTATTACTGCAGATGCAATTTCGACACAATTTGCAGCTGTTCCTTTAATTTTAACATCACTTTCTTGAATGCCACATGCGCCAAGGGCAAGATAAATAAACCACGGGACAGAAAATTCGCACTACTGCGTGGGAAAACTGAGTGATTTAGACTGGCTTGTTTCATGGCATGCTTTCGGATTTTATCATGTAGGTACTCTGACATTTCATTAGAAGCATTTTTCTTGAGAGAATTTAGAACCTCTGGGTACAATTCTGAATGATTTGTTATAGTGAGCTGCCGCATGCCAGTTTTTATTACATATTTGCCTTACCAAACATTTAGGGTGCGTTTCTTTAAGAAAATCCAAGATTGGATTCTTAAATCCGAAAGAATCTGAAAACGGATTTTGCGCTTCTTTACTAGACAGATCAATCCAAGATTTCTCGGATCACGGTGCGTCAAAGGAACCGAAGAATCCACTCTAGAAGTGGATTCTTCGGTTCCTTTGACGCAGCATGATCCGAAAGATCTTGGATTGATCTGTTTAGTAAAGAAACGCAAAATCCATTTTCGGATTCTTCCGGATTTAAGAATCCGATCTTGGATTTTTTTAAAGAAACGCACCCTTAGTCTTCTCGAGCACAAGGATTATACAAACGCGACTTGAATACTTCTCACAGATTTGTGTTAAAATTTCACCCTTGCCGGATTGAGTAGAAATATAGCTCGATTTTAACTTTGAAAGCCTGCATTGGTCGCCAGGAGTCATCAAGATTTCTCTGTCGTATGCTCTTAGTTTCAGACATATTTTGACAAGTTAAAGTTTGTTTTGGTTCAAAGTTCACTACCGCGACGAAAGGGCGAAGATTTAATTTGATGAGTGGCTTTGCCGCTCACGATCGCAGGTTCGTCACTAAAATACGAAAAAAGAATCTCTGGCACCTAGGGTAACCTTTTATGATTCTTATTAGACGGAAAAATAAGGTGATCCAAGATTTCGAATCTTGCGAGCACAAGGATTACAAACGCAACTTGAATGCTTGTGATGACAGCGTGAAATCAGTCAGGCATGAAAGGCCAAGTAGGCGGTTTTGAAAATCACAATGCTTGGCAGCAAGCGTTTCCTTCCTTCCCCTCCCCCACCCCCTCCTTCTTATTTTTGCTCTTGCCCCATTTTTCGCGCGGGCAAAACGCCGAAAACCCCGTTTCTTCTCTCTTTGCTCCACGGAAACGCTTGCTACGCAGGCTAAAAAGACAGCGGGGAAACTTTAGTGATAACTATTACTAGTAACAAATAAAAGCTAACCGCAAGCAAACAGCGCAGTGAAAGTAACCGATTTTGATAGAATAATGATATATCAAGCAATCACTGTCATTGTCTTTTCTTCTTTGTGTTAACTGCTCTGTTTGGCAAGAGATCTATTCCTTGATCACATTCGCACTACTTATTAAAAACATCGAGCTAAACTCACAAGTTTTATACGTATGTGAAACTTAGAAAATTCCAGAAGCGTCTCTGCATATATTAGGGTTTCGGGACAATGCAGACTAATCAACAAACAAGCACTCTAAGCTATATTGAGACAACACCTAATAGGTGACAGAATGAACTGGATGAACTAACCTGATTATGTAACACTTTGTTACGTGAGTAAAATCACTTGCCTGAGATTTGAGAATCAGCGTGATACATGCAGATATTATAGCTTATTATTTTGAACTATACTTTTCCATGCTATTCTCATGATGATTTGATATTGATACTTTGATATCTCAACAACCATTATATTATGATAATCTCGTATGATAATGATATTTTGATATTGTCTTGTACATTGTGATAAAGATGATTACTCGACATTTTCATTCAATTATCACAAACAAATTATAAATAGAATATAAAAAAATCAATTATCAAACTAATGAATTCTGTTAAGATATTTTGATAAATTGAAATCTTAGACATTAGCGTAAAATCGGCAGCTACTGATTTGGGTGCGGCATTTAAGTGAAAGAAAAATAATTTTCGGAACGACAAGATAAAAAGTATTTGAGAAACCAATTAAAGCTAACATACCATTACATTCAGAGCTATTACCCTATTGCGCTATTAGCTTGTAACTTTCGATTAAAAATTTTGGTATTTGTTAATAAACGCAAACGCAACGCACCTATATATTATTCGGGGGAGTGGGGTGGAATTATATCCGGAATGATATCTTTGTTAGCAAATAGAAGGGCTTATATCTGGTGGGGCTTAGATCCGTAGGGGAGGGGCTTTAACGTGAGATTTTACGATAACCTATCACGGCGCACTCAAGTGGGGACTCGGGGAATTATGCGCAGCGGACTGGAATGCGTTATGTAAGTGAATGGAATCATCTTAAATACTAAGCTGCGGTGTTCCATTATCTCTGGCCAAGAGAGCCTCCACATTTCTATACTACTTTTTTGTTATAATTATTTGTTTCTTTGGAACCTGGTTTCAACCGGCATCAAAATCATTACATGGCTAGCTCTATTCTTGGTATGCACGTGACATCAGTGTCTAAATTTAAACTAAAGAGCCGCCAAGTTTTAACTTTTTATAAGAGGCAGTAAATTTATATGTGTTTAAAAACTTTTCAGCTCAATAACTGGCTTCGTCTGAACACAAACACATTTTGAATTCCAGATGAGTTATGGCGATTCGGCTATCTAGATAGCCAAATTAAGTTCCAGATGTTTGCGCTATTTTATGGCCGCCATGTTGGTGTACCACTGCTCTACACCAACATGACAGTTCTGTAAATTTGTGCAAAATATTTCGACCAATATTTGAAGTATGGGGAAACGTGCAGATCTAAAACTTGGAGAAAAGTGATTTATCTCCTATAACATCTCAATTTGTTGACTTTATCCACTGATTTTTTTTTTATTGCGTGGAATTGCGGCTCCGCGAGAGAAAGTGATTTGGCCATGTCTGCTCCTTTGTCAGACTAGAAATTGGCAGGATTCTATTTTTTAATTATGATATCTAGCTATATCTAGCTAAATTATGAGCCAGAGCTGAATAACGAATTTTAATATCTAAACATATTATGCAATCGTCCGTTATCAGAAGATGTTTTCCGCATGACTTGCATAGCGGATAGAACGTGAGCTTTAAAAACTAATTGACTTCCGTTGGTCTTGGTAACTAAATTGTGACAATTATACATCAACGCAATTAGCCGGGCACGCGAGAGGAGCAAAGTACTGAAGAGTAAAGGAACACACACACACACTCAAATCCGAGAAAGTAGGTAAGTTTGCTTTCCTTATTTCAAGTCATATAGGCTATGTTGCTATATATTCACTTTTAATAAAGAATTTCTGCGGTATTAAGAGTCGTTGTAAACTTGGCTTGCATGCTATCGCTCTATGTTGCATAACACCAATTTTATTGGGATTTTAGTCTACCGCTCTTTCCATGCTTTATACTTCTTTTTCTATAGCTATTGATGAGAAAGCAGTAATCGCGTTTCTGAGTTTAAATATCTTAGGGTTGTTCTCGATGCATCGCTTACATGGAATGATTACTTGATTGGCAAGGTTAAGAAGAGATTAGCGATGTAAGGCCGAGTTAGAAAAACTATAAATATGTACACGGCAAGTAATGTTTATGCGTCCTTCGTTCTCCCTATTCTTGATTACTGTGATACTGTTTGGAGCTGCTGCGGGAGCGTTAATGTGTCTGGGGAGCAGCGAAAACGCGCTAAGCTCCTTTGGTTATGTAACTCTGGAGAAAAGGCGTGAGAGCCATGGGCGCAATCTAGTTAAGAAATTTTTTAGTAATAACTGTCCACAGTTCTTTATGCACTATTTTAATTATAACAGGGATATATTACCCAGAAGAACAACTTGGAGCAGTGATAAATTTAGACTCCCTTTTGTAAAATTAGAATGTACGAAGAAAGCCTTTTTTATCATGGCTGTGTAGTTTTTAACCAGAATTTTTAATCTAACCTATGCTGTGTTTACACTTAAGCGTTTACCAAGGTGAACATTAAATGACTAAACCCTGGTACATTTCTACAGTGTTTATACTCAGCTCAAATAACTGAGGTAAATCTGTTATCAATCACAATCTACTCGAATTGGCGGCAAATTCTAAATCCACGAATAAAATGCTCGCGTTCAAAAGAGAAGCGTTTTACTTTCTTGTTCTTGATCAGCAAACTCAGGAATCGAAATTGCAGTAGCTCTTACGTTTGCAGCACCAAAAGAGGTCAAGGCGAAAGCGATTAATTCTGCTGCAAATTGCTCTTCGCAAGACAAGCCGAGTCAGACGTGCGTAATCGTGGCCAAGAAACCAATTCTGGTTCGAAACTCTATTAAATTTTGTTGAAGAATGGTGCAAGGAGAACTTTGGAATATCAAGACGTACGTTCGAAAACGTGGTCGAATGAATCTGACGCAATCCTGACACCACAGGATGTGAAATTCTATGCGACCGCAAGCAGATGTATCTGTCATCTAAACCTTGGTTACCGGACCTTAACCATGCCTGCTCGCATGGTAAACCGAACTTTTAGGGGCCGACCCAGAGGAGGTTGGACACGGTCTGAAAAGCATCATGGTTGGTCGTATTAGCGAATCACGAACGCCCTTTTATCGTGGGCATGAAATCAACATGGCGGGCTTCTAGGAAGAAGTGAGTATCAATATTGATCATTTTTACCTTCTTGTTTTTAGCTTTGCGATTTCAAACCCACCGGACAAGTTCGAGTTGGTACTGGGCTAGTTGCTGGAAACTTCTTGACTCTATACTTGATTTCTAAGACAAGTTAGGACTTGACTTCGGTGCTTCACTGTCGGCCTTTGTTACGCTTCGTGAAATTTGAGTTGATGTTACATTTTGTCGATTTTTCTCCAAACCCAAACTTGTCAGACTTCAAAATTAATATACATTCCAAAGTAAGTTAATTTCCTAATAGAAAATGATCAGGCGCCCCTAAGCGCCCCTCTGGTTAGTGAATTATACGATGTTGAAGTTGGTGAATTTTTGCCACTGTTTGCCTCTCACGCTATGAAATGTCACGAAGAACCCGCGAAGTTGTGCGTGCAGTCCGTGTAATCTCTTGGTTTAGGAAAAGCAAATTTAGCAACTTTTCTTCATTTTAACACGTAAAATCATATAATGAATTGTTTCTTGTTCTGAACCAATGGAGTTTTTAACCAAGAATAGTTATAAATTGTTTTTAAGATGTCGCACCTCTTACCGTTTTCCTGCTATACATCTGCTTACATGCATTCGTCTAAAGTTTGAGATTTTTTGGCGGTAAATAGGACAGCACAACCGCCAAACACTAAGGGAAACCTAGTTGCTTTCGTGGTATTTGTATCCTTTAACTCGCTTTATTTTCCTTGCAGTTGTTAGGTTGCATTGATGTTATTATTTTTATGTCTGGTACCTGGTAGATTGCTGTATTTTTACAGGTTAACTTTAATTCAGGGAAAAAGTTGCCTCTTTATGATGAGGGAAAATTAACGACAAATTATCCAGTTGTTCAAGCAATTCATTTGTTGCTTCTGTGATATTTAAAAGTTCTCGTACACATAGGTCAATGTTTCTTTGCAATTCTTCTCAACAGGTATCAGAGTATACACAGTTGATTAAGAAATGATTACCATGGATGTTAATTCATAACCAGTGTTGTAACCAGGAGCTGTGGAATGAAAAGAGACAGCCTCTATTCATATGCTGTCTCTACAATGCTCGATGAGCTCGCCTTTATGAGAAGGAAACAGCTTCCAATATCAATTATTTACTTTCATGTTTTGGAAAAATTTGCTCCAAATTATTCGAATATCAGGTTGTTTAAATTATGTAATATTCTATGATGCATTTCTTGACCGCCAGTTTTAGGCTGTAAGATAAATGTTGATAACATACTTCAATTAAAGATTGCTCTGGATTGTTTTGTTTCTGTAATGTGGAGATATTTGTTTGTTGCCATCTGTTTTGCGCATGTGCATGTGTTAAGTACCTACATGTACTGTACCTCATTTTGGCACAAGGCGCCGCACAAGGCCAGGTTTGAAATCAATACTTGTCTGGTCGCCCAGAATTACTGAATGGTGATGGATGTTTCCTTAAAAGTCTAGCCCAAATTGTCAAGGCAATCAAGACCCCACATAAGCACTTAACAACAGTCATCTCAAGTTTTTATTTTCAAACACTGTTAAAATCTCAAAACTATTAATCATTATGGTGACTATTCTCCATTAACTTTATAGCATGAAGCAAAGACAATGGGAACCCAGTCCACAATCAGTAATGGTCAAACATTGCATTACAATAGGTTCCTTTCAAAAGGTTATAATTTCTTAGGTAAAACTAGACACAAAAATCAATTTAGAATCCTGAAATACAGGTAAAGTGATGAATCTCATGTTGTCTTTTTTATATATATATTTAGTAAAATCCAAGTAGTGGTCTATTATCAATGCTGCGTTCTGATTGGTTGAGCTATTAGTAGGCTATTTGTTATAGCCCACTAGTAGGGAAAAGCACCGGCTTTAAAAACCAAAACAATGGCTTTAACTAGCGAAAGATGTTTTGTCTCAAATTTTTTTTGACCAATTAGTTGGATTTTACTAAAACAATAATATTATTCCTCTCGCCCTCATGGGCTCTGAGTCAATAGCCCATTCGGCCTTTGGCCTCATGGGCTATTGACTCAGAGCCCATTTGGGCTCGAAGAATAATTGGGCCTTGAATATGAGCATGCTGATCACTGAATGCTGAGAATTTATCAGCCTTTTTTTTTATTTCATGTTCTGTTATCTCCAAGGACAGATCAAGGTTTTTATTTAGAAGAGAAGTGACCACTTTAGAACATTTGTGTAGTATGGCAGCCTAGTCTCGACTTGGTTTCAACATTAAAGACATAATATTTTGAAATCTGGGCTGTTTGACTGCCAGAGGCTGCCCAAGCTTAACTGTATTAAACAAAACATATGTAATTCTTGTCATACCCCGGTAAACCTCCCCCAAGTTAATTGCCCACTGATCTGGTCACCTTGACTTTTTGTGACTTGCTTGATTGATTTTGCAATTTTTTGAGTTAAGAGGAATATGTCAGTTTACAACAATGTAAATAATCCAAGGCAAAGGGTTTACCTAAAATTGTGCACTATCTCACATCATTATGACATGCATGTACATGTAAGGTTTCCATGATCAGATTTAGGTACAGTATTGCAAAAGCTTACACATTAGTAACTATGACATCACTGAAAAAAAAAGATCTTTACTTGCAAACAGATCTTTACTAGTAAACTCCTTGCACAGTCCTTAATGTTACTAACTTCTGTTGATAATAACTATATCTCAGGCAATGATACATATGACATGTTGGCACAGTGCATAAACAGTGTTTCTTGAGTTCACTATAAAATAATAGAGTAGAACATTTGAGCATTTGAACGTATCATTAAATATAAACAACAGGCAACCTGAACTAAATATAAGCAATTTGCATTCAAGCTTAGGTGAGCTAAAATTTTCAGTCGCGACTCATTCAAGGCAATTCGATGAGAAGCGTAATTAAACCTGCATTACTCGGGAAGCACAGGTATTCAAGTGTTGCCATACGTTACAATGTGGCAGGATATGTAGAGGAAATAGTTGTAACCATCTATCTGCGTTTGTAGGATCTCGATTGATCGGTCAACCGCGCGTGGGCTCATCTTTACTCTGGGACTCGATCAGAAAAAGCCATGATTTTGTTGTCTTCATCGATCACGATGTGAAGGAAAGGTAATCCAGAGAATTGTTGGGCAGAAGAACGTTCGATGTCCAGCATTTATATCGAAAATATGAGCGAAATTCCGCTTTAAGCGTATTTTCGGTCGCCTGGTCAGAGATCCGAACACCACGAGAGCTCGCCTACACTGAAGCCCATTGGATTATTTACCCATGCTGCATTTCGGACCGTGTCCAACCTCCTCTGGGGCCGACCATTTAACTCTTGATGGGCGGGGGGGGTTGATCTCTGGTTAGCACGATATTTTTTTTCTAGCAACCTGGTGTGCAGAATACTTTTTTCCCTCCTAAATGCTCTGCAGGATATTTTTTTCACTCCTCATTTCTCTGCAGGGTTTTTTTTCCTCAAAAAATTGTCGTGTTTACATTTACAGAATGTATTCACATTTACATTGTGGTTATTGCGCTGATATTTCTAATATCAAGCTGCAAAGCCTTAAAATGTTGTAAACTATACAAACTCATTCTTGTAAAGCTACATGTTTTCGGAATGTCATTCTTTAGAATCATTTATTATTACCTATTAAACAACAATATTCTCATGTTATAAAGTAACGCTTCACAGGTAAATTTCAAAATGTTTAAAAATTAGCTAAAAATAGCAAAAAGCAGTTCAGAAATGCTCATAGCATGGTAATTACTGCTAGACTCATTAGTTACAATTTAAAAGTGGACTGAAATCTCCACAACAACCATGTGAAAGCCTCTGTGAGAAAGCAGAATTAAAGTTAGTTGATCAAGGTCTAATTTGAAAAATAGCTCTAGTAATTTTTGCTCAGCCTCTTTACAGTCCACTTCTAAATTGGGTACCTCAAAGTTGAACATAAAAGCAATGTGATGGCGTTCTGAGATGGGCTGTGTGCTGTTCAAACAGGCCACCTCCTGGGCATTGCTTTTCTTTAACCAAGGTTTGAGGTGGCAGAGGGTGGGGAATTTGAAATTTAGTGACCCAAACATTTGAAAATGTCAATCATCATAGCCCCTGGGTATGCCTGCATTCCCCTCATTGGGGCTAGGCATTGATAGGTGATAGGTGCATTACTAAAACATCCCAACAATGTTATATTATATTGTTATATTGTTATTATATTCTTATATGTTGTCTTATATTATATGACATTGCAAAAACCTTATATTTCAATGGAAAATAATTACATGAAAATGCTTCAGTTGAAAAGATTAAAAATGAACAAATTATTTTTCTTTGTCTGATAAAACTTGATTCTTCAAAAAGAAAAATTTACCTCCATGACTTCTTGTGATAAGCTAACGAGTTTGGATACAGTGCAAGCCAGCAAGCCAGAAATCCCTGATCCCAATAACCGCAAGCTACCTAAGGAACTGTAGGCTAACTGCAGTGCTAACTAGGCTAGCCAATGTGTAATTTAGGCTAACCGTTATGGCTTGCATGACTCCTATGACTTGGAGCCATGTGAACTGTGCAAGCAAGAAATCCCTATTATAAGGGCAAACCGCAAGCTAGCTAAGCTAACTGTAGGCCAATCGGTGTGTTGTTTAGGCTGTCCAGAGTGTTATTTAGGCCAATCAATGTGTGATTTTAATAGGCTAACGAGAGTGGCTCGCTGGCTTTTAGATTATCCAGAATGATTGCAGTTTTGCTGGGATTTTGTAAAGCCCTCCAGGAATGATGAAATAGCTCTGCAACATTTAATTTTTTTTTCCTTGCTTGCAGCAGTGCAAGAATTTTTTTCTATTTCATTGTGCTGCATGCAATTCTTTTTCCAACAAGCGCTTGCAGGAAAATTTTTTTCAAAATCAACCCCCCCCCCTCCCCTCAAGAGTTTAATGGTCAGCCCCTTACCTTACTTAACTTTTATTGTCTTGAGCGGTGTTCACCAGGGTGTCAGTTGGCGTTTACACACGCAAAATATTTACCTAGGTAAGTTAACTCCAATACCTCGGTAGCACGCTCAAGTCTAAACACGGCATTAGATTGTTTAGTTTTTATGCCATTCTATAGCTATTTTTTCGTTTGTACTTAATTATCATTATCATTTCCTACAATTTAGATTATTATATAGGGCCTCTATGGTAGCAGTTTTTTTTTTACCGTGTATAAAAGCTGAAGGACTGTCGGAGTGACACTATAGAAATAAAGGTTTCTTATCTCCCCTTGTTGGTAAAATAGTGCGTGTATCAGCGATGATTATCACTTAAGAGTAAAAGACCCACTCTTGGCGCCGAGGCCTTGGGAGACGCCACGCCAGCAGAGAGCTTATGTAGTAAATTGCCGCTGCTGGATGAATAAATGATAAATCTTTCTCTTGTCCCCGCGGTTCTCTAAACTTAACTTAATTAAACCTCTTCGTTCGCGTTAATTTGTCCTGCAGTACAAGTGATTAAATTGGCCGACCTAAGCAAATCAGAATTAATAAACCAGTTTTCTCAGTCATATGAATGGCGGGTGGTTGCACGGAAAGGATTAAATTAACATGTTGAAGGCTAATCAGAGCTATTCTGCCCCCCTCCCCCCCGGGGAGGGGGGCTACTCCCATATATGGGCTATATAGGTACGTGATGCGGAAGCGGAATAGGGTATGGTTGTTGAGGTTCTCGGTCCCTAAATAGGGTATCTTTTTTTACCCTTTTGTTGATGTGTTCCTTGTGTGGTCCTTATATAGGGTAGCTAAATTGTATTATCTAATACTATAGTGTGAAAATGCCCAGCTAAACGAATGTTTGAGCCTTAAAAAGGGTATCAGTTTTCGCTTTCTTAGTCCTTAAATAGGGTTAGGGTTCAAGAACCTTCGCGGCACACCCCTATCCAAAATTCTCGGGAGTACCCCCCCCCCCCCCCCCGGTATACTGCATTGGTGCACTGCAGCCGAGAATGGACTGCAACCATTAACTACAGTTAACGACGATTGCATATTTCATATTTTAAAAACTTGAATATCTCTGGAACGGAAAACTGAGATATTTTAAACAGCAGTTTTCTTCCCACATAGGCTACTTGTTCAAGTTTTAAGGTGGCTTGGATAGGAAAGGTGCGATTACCGTCACAATGCCGCTTTAATCGACCAATTACATGATTTAATTGTGGGCTATTCAGTTAATGAATTAGCTAATTTATTGATTGCTAGCTTGATTCAATGGCCCCTGTCCTCGGGTGAATTTTAAACTTAACGAATCCTTTTTTAATTTATCAATAAATTTTTACTGCTCCGCCTATTTTCCATTCTTGTGTATAGACAAGACGCTAGAGAGGTTTAATTTAAGTTAAGTTTAGAGAACCGCGGGGACAAGAGAAAGATTTATCATTTATTCATCCAGCAGCGGCAATTTACTACATAAGCTCTCTGCTGGCGTGGCGTCTCCCAAGGCCTCGGCGCCAAGAGTGGGTCTTTTACTCTTAAGTGATAATCATCGCTGATACACGCACTATTTTACCAACAAGGGGAGATAAGAAACCTTTATTTCTATAGTGTCACTCCGACAGTCCTTCAGCTTTTATACACGGTAAAAAAAAAACTGCTACCATAGAGGCCCTATATAATAATCTAAATTGTAGGAAATGATAATGATAATTAAGTACAAACGAAAAAATAGCTATAGAATGGCATAAAAACTAAACAATCTAATGCCGTGTTTAGACTTGAGCGTGCTACCGAGGTATTGGAGTTAATTTACCTAGGTAAATATTTTGCGTGTGTAAACGCAAACTGACACCCTGGTGAACACCGCTCAAGACAATAAAAAGTTAAGTAAGGTAAGGGGCTGACCATTAAACTCTTGAGGGGAGGGGGGGGTTGATTTTGAAAAAAATTTTCCTGCAAGCGCTTGTTGGAAGAAAGAATTGCATGCAGCACAAATGAAATAGAAAAAAATTCTTGCACTGCTGCAAGCAAGGAAAAAAAAATTAAATGTTGCAGAGCTATTTCATCATTCCTGGAGGGCTTTACAAAATCCCAGCAAAACTGCAATCATTCTGGATAATCTAAAAGCCAGCGAGCCACTCTCGTTAGCCTATTAAAATCACACATTGATTGGCCTAAATAACACTCTGGACAGCCTAAACAACACACCGATTGGCCTACAGTTAGCTTAGCTAGCTTGCGGTTTGCCCTTATAATAGGGATTTCTTGCTTGCACAGTTCACATGGCTCCAAGTCATAGGAGTCATGCAAGCCATAACGGTTAGCCTAAATTACACATTGGCTAGCCTAGTTAGCACTGCAGTTAGCCTACAGTTCCTTAGGTAGCTTGCGGTTATTGGGATCAGGGATTTCTGGCTTGCTGGCTTGCACTGTATCCAAACTCGTTAGCTTATCACAAGAAGTCATGGAGGTAAATTTTTCTTTTTGAAGAATCAAGTTTTATCAGACAAAGAAAAATAATTTGTTCATTTTTAATCTTTTCAACTGAAGCATTTTCATGTAATTATTTTCCATTGAAATATAAGGTTTTTGCAATGTCATATAATATAAGACAACATATAAGAATATAATAACAATATAACAATATAATATAACATTTTTGGGATGTTTTAGTAATGCACCTATCACCTATCAATGCCTAGCCCCAATGAGGGGAATGCAGGCATACCCAGGGGCTATGATGATTGACATTTTCAAATGTTTGGGTCACTAAATTTCAAATTCCCCACCCTCTGCCACCTCAAACCTTGGTTAAAGAAAAGCAATGCCCAGGAGGTGGCCTGTTTGAACAGCACACAGCCCATCTCAGAACGCCATGACATTGCTTTTTTGTTCAACTTTGAGGTACCCAATTTAGAAGTGGACTGTAAAGAGGCTGAGCAAAAATTACTAGAGCTATTTTTCAAATTAGACCTTGATCAACTAACTTTAATTCTGCTTTCTCACAGAGGCTTTCACATGGTTGTTGTGGAGATTTCAGTCCACTTTTAAATTGTAACTAATGAGTCTAGCAGTAATTACCATGCTATGAGCATTTCTGAACTGCTTTTTGCTATTTTTAGCTAATTTTTAAACATTTTGAAATTTACCTGTGAAGCGTCACTTTATAACATGAGAATATTGTTGTTTAATAGGTAATAATAAATGATTCTAAAGAATGACATTCCGAAAACATGTAGCTTTACAAGAATGAGTTTGTATAGTTTACAACATTTTAAGGCTTTGCAGCTTGATATTAGAAATATCAGCGCAATAACCACAATGTAAATGTGAATACATTCTGTAAATGTAAACACGACACTTTTTTGAGGGAAAAAAAACCCTGCAGAGAAATGAGGAGTGAAAAAAATATCCTGTAGAGCATTTAGGAGGGAAAAAAGTATTCTGCACACCAGGTTGCTAGAAAAAAAATATCGTGCTAACCAGAGATCAACCCCCCGCCCATCAAGAGTTAAATGGTCGGCCCCAGAGGAGGTTGGACACGGTCCGAAATGCAGCATGGGTAAATAATCCAATGGGCTTCAGTGTAGGCGAGCTCTCGTGGTGTTCGGATCTCTGACCAGGCGACCGAAAATACGCTTAAAGCGGAATTTCGCTCATATTTTCGATATAAATGCTGGACATCGAACGTTCTTCTGCCCAACAATTCTCTGGATTACCTTTCCTTCACATCGTGATCGATGAAGACAACAAAATCATGGCTTTTTCTGATCGAGTCCCAGAGTAAAGATGAGCCCACGCGCGGTTGACCGATCAATCGAGATCCTACAAACGCAGATAGATGGTTACAACTATTTCCTCTACATATCCTGCCACATTGTAACGTATGGCAACACTTGAATACCTGTGCTTCCCGAGTAATGCAGGTTTAATTACGCTTCTCATCGAATTGCCTTGAATGAGTCGCGACTGAAAATTTTAGCTCACCTAAGCTTGAATGCAAATTGCTTATATTTACTTCAGGTTGCCTGTTGTTTATATTTAATGATACGTTCAAATGCTCAAATGTTCTACTCTATTATTTTATAGTGAACTCAAGAAACACTGTTTATGCACTGTGCCAACATGTCATATGTATCATTGCCTGAGATATAGTTATTATCAACAGAAGTTAGTAACATTAAGGACTGTGCAAGGAGTTTACTAGTAAAGATCTGTTTGCAAGTAAAGATCTTTTTTTTTCAGTGATGTCATAGTTACTAATGTGTAAGCTTTTGCAATACTGTACCTAAATCTGATCATGGAAACCTTACATGTACATGCATGTCATAATGATGTGAGATAGTGCACAATTTTAGGTAAACCCTTTGCCTTGGATTATTTACATTGTTGTAAACTGACATATTCCTCTTAACTCAAAAAATTGCAAAATCAATCAAGCAAGTCACAAAAAGTCAAGGTGACCAGATCAGTGGGCAATTAACTTGGGGGAGGTTTACCGGGGTATGACAAGAATTACATATGTTTTGTTTAATACAGTTAAGCTTGGGCAGCCTCTGGCAGTCAAACAGCCCAGATTTCAAAATATTATGTCTTTAATGTTGAAACCAAGTTGAGACTAGGCTGCCATACTACACAAATGTTCTAAAGTGGTCACTTCTCTTCTAAATAAAAACCTTGATCTGTCCTTGGAGATAACAGAACATGAAATAAAAAAAAAAGGCTGATAAATTCTCAGCATTCAGTGATCAGCATGCTCATATTCAAGGCCCAATTATTCTTCGAGCCCAAATGGGCTCTGAGTCAATAGCCCATGAGGCCAAAGGCCGAATGGGCTATTGACTCAGAGCCCATGAGGGCGAGAGGAATAATATTATTGTTTTAGTAAAATCCAACTAATTGGTCAAAAAAAATTTGAGACAAAACATCTTTCGCTAGTTAAAGCCATTGTTTTGGTTTTTAAAGCCGGTGCTTTTCCCTACTAGTGGGCTATAACAAATAGCCTACTAATAGCTCAACCAATCAGAACGCAGCATTGATAATAGACCACTACTTGGATTTTACTAAATATATATATAAAAAAGACAACATGAGATTCATCACTTTACCTGTATTTCAGGATTCTAAATTGATTTTTGTGTCTAGTTTTACCTAAGAAATTATAACCTTTTGAAAGGAACCTATTGTAATGCAATGTTTGACCATTACTGATTGTGGACTGGGTTCCCATTGTCTTTGCTTCATGCTATAAAGTTAATGGAGAATAGTCACCATAATGATTAATAGTTTTGAGATTTTAACAGTGTTTGAAAATAAAAACTTGAGATGACTATTGTTAAGTGCTTATGTGGGGTCTTGATTGCCTTGACAATTTGGGCTAGACTTTTAAGGAAACATCCATCACCATTCAGTAATTCTGGGCGACCAGACAAGTATTGATTTCAAACCTGGCCTTGTGCGGCGCCTTGTGCCAAAATGAGGTACAGTACATGTAGGTACTTAACACATGCACATGCGCAAAACAGATGGCAACAAACAAATATCTCCACATTACAGAAACAAAACAATCCAGAGCAATCTTTAATTGAAGTATGTTATCAACATTTATCTTACAGCCTAAAACTGGCGGTCAAGAAATGCATCATAGAATATTACATAATTTAAACAACCTGATATTCGAATAATTTGGAGCAAATTTTTCCAAAACATGAAAGTAAATAATTGATATTGGAAGCTGTTTCCTTCTCATAAAGGCGAGCTCATCGAGCATTGTAGAGACAGCATATGAATAGAGGCTGTCTCTTTTCATTCCACAGCTCCTGGTTACAACACTGGTTATGAATTAACATCCATGGTAATCATTTCTTAATCAACTGTGTATACTCTGATACCTGTTGAGAAGAATTGCAAAGAAACATTGACCTATGTGTACGAGAACTTTTAAATATCACAGAAGCAACAAATGAATTGCTTGAACAACTGGATAATTTGTCGTTAATTTTCCCTCATCATAAAGAGGCAACTTTTTCCCTGAATTAAAGTTAACCTGTAAAAATACAGCAATCTACCAGGTACCAGACATAAAAATAATAACATCAATGCAACCTAACAACTGCAAGGAAAATAAAGCGAGTTAAAGGATACAAATACCACGAAAGCAACTAGGTTTCCCTTAGTGTTTGGCGGTTGTGCTGTCCTATTTACCGCCAAAAAATCTCAAACTTTAGACGAATGCATGTAAGCAGATGTATAGCAGGAAAACGGTAAGAGGTGCGACATCTTAAAAACAATTTATAACTATTCTTGGTTAAAAACTCCATTGGTTCAGAACAAGAAACAATTCATTATATGATTTTACGTGTTAAAATGAAGAAAAGTTGCTAAATTTGCTTTTCCTAAACCAAGAGATTACACGGACTGCACGCACAACTTCGCGGGTTCTTCGTGACATTTCATAGCGTGAGAGGCAAACAGTGGCAAAAATTCACCAACTTCAACATCGTATAATTCACTAACCAGAGGGGCGCTTAGGGGCGCCTGATCATTTTCTATTAGGAAATTAACTTACTTTGGAATGTATATTAATTTTGAAGTCTGACAAGTTTGGGTTTGGAGAAAAATCGACAAAATGTAACATCAACTCAAATTTCACGAAGCGTAACAAAGGCCGACAGTGAAGCACCGAAGTCAAGTCCTAACTTGTCTTAGAAATCAAGTATAGAGTCAAGAAGTTTCCAGCAACTAGCCCAGTACCAACTCGAACTTGTCCGGTGGGTTTGAAATCGCAAAGCTAAAAACAAGAAGGTAAAAATGATCAATATTGATACTCACTTCTTCCTAGAAGCCCGCCATGTTGATTTCATGCCCACGATAAAAGGGCGTTCGTGATTCGCTAATACGACCAACCATGATGCTTTTCAGACCGTGTCCAACCTCCTCTGGGTCGGCCCCTAAAAGTTCGGTTTACCATGCGAGCAGGCATGGTTAAGGTCCGGTAACCAAGGTTTAGATGACAGATACATCTGCTTGCGGTCGCATAGAATTTCACATCCTGTGGTGTCAGGATTGCGTCAGATTCATTCGACCACGTTTTCGAACGTACGTCTTGATATTCCAAAGTTCTCCTTGCACCATTCTTCAACAAAATTTAATAGAGTTTCGAACCAGAATTGGTTTCTTGGCCACGATTACGCACGTCTGACTCGGCTTGTCTTGCGAAGAGCAATTTGCAGCAGAATTAATCGCTTTCGCCTTGACCTCTTTTGGTGCTGCAAACGTAAGAGCTACTGCAATTTCGATTCCTGAGTTTGCTGATCAAGAACAAGAAAGTAAAACGCTTCTCTTTTGAACGCGAGCATTTTATTCGTGGATTTAGAATTTGCCGCCAATTCGAGTAGATTGTGATTGATAACAGATTTACCTCAGTTATTTGAGCTGAGTATAAACACTGTAGAAATGTACCAGGGTTTAGTCATTTAATGTTCACCTTGGTAAACGCTTAAGTGTAAACACAGCATAGGTTAGATTAAAAATTCTGGTTAAAAACTACACAGCCATGATAAAAAAGGCTTTCTTCGTACATTCTAATTTTACAAAAGGGAGTCTAAATTTATCACTGCTCCAAGTTGTTCTTCTGGGTAATATATCCCTGTTATAATTAAAATAGTGCATAAAGAACTGTGGACAGTTATTACTAAAAAATTTCTTAACTAGATTGCGCCCATGGCTCTCACGCCTTTTCTCCAGAGTTACATAACCAAAGGAGCTTAGCGCGTTTTCGCTGCTCCCCAGACACATTAACGCTCCCGCAGCAGCTCCAAACAGTATCACAGTAATCAAGAATAGGGAGAACGAAGGACGCATAAACATTACTTGCCGTGTACATATTTATAGTTTTTTCTAACTCGGCCTTACATCGCTAATCTCTTCTTAACCTTGCCAATCAAGTAATCATTCCATGTAAGCGATGCATCGAGAACAACCCTAAGATATTTAAACTCAGAAACGCGATTACTGCTTTCTCATCAATAGCTATAGAAAAAGAAGTATAAAGCATGGAAAGAGCGGTAGACTAAAATCCCAATAAAATTGGTGTTATGCAACATAGAGCGATAGCATGCAAGCCAAGTTTACAACGACTCTTAATACCGCAGAAATTCTTTATTAAAAGTGAATATATAGCAACATAGCCTATATGACTTGAAATAAGGAAAGCAAACTTACCTACTTTCTCGGATTTGAGTGTGTGTGTGTTCCTTTACTCTTCAGTACTTTGCTCCTCTCGCGTGCCCGGCTAATTGCGTTTGATGTATAATTGTCACAATTTAGTTACCAAGACCAACGGAAGTCAATTAGTTTTTAAAGCTCACGTTCTATCCGCTATGCAAGTCATGCGGAAAACATCTTCTGATAACGGACGATTGCATAATATGTTTAGATATTAAAATTCGTTATTCAGCTCTGGCTCATAATTTAGCTAGATATAGCTAGATATCATAATTAAAAAATAGAATCCTGCCAATTTCTAGTCTGACAAAGGAGCAGACATGGCCAAATCACTTTCTCTCGCGGAGCCGCAATTCCACGCAATAAAAAAAAAATCAGTGGATAAAGTCAACAAATTGAGATGTTATAGGAGATAAATCACTTTTCTCCAAGTTTTAGATCTGCACGTTTCCCCATACTTCAAATATTGGTCGAAATATTTTGCACAAATTTACAGAACTGTCATGTTGGTGTAGAGCAGTGGTACACCAACATGGCGGCCATAAAATAGCGCAAACATCTGGAACTTAATTTGGCTATCTAGATAGCCGAATCGCCATAACTCATCTGGAATTCAAAATGTGTTTGTGTTCAGACGAAGCAAGTTATTGAGCTGAAAAGTTTTAAACACATATAAATTTACTGCCTCTTATAAAAAGTTAAAACTTGGCGGCTCTTTAGTTTTAAATTTAGACACTGATGTCACGTGCATACCAAGAATAGAGCTAGCCATGTAATGATTTTGATGCCGGTTGAAACCAGGTTCCAAAGAAACAAATAATTATAACAAAAAAGTAGTATAGAAATGTGGAGGCTCTCTTGGCCAGAGATAATGGAACACCGCAGCTTAGTATTTAAGATGATTCCATTCACTTACATAACGCATTCCAGTCCGCTGCGCATAATTCCCCGAGTCCCCACTTGAGTGCGCCGTGATAGGTTATCGTAAAATCTCACGTTAAAGCCCCTCCCCTACGGATCTAAGCCCCACCAGATATAAGCCCTTCTATTTGCTAACAAAGATATCATTCCGGATATAATTCCACCCCACTCCCCCGAATAATATATAGGTGCGTTGCGTTTGCGTTTATTAACAAATACCAAAATTTTTAATCGAAAGTTACAAGCTAATAGCGCAATAGGGTAATAGCTCTGAATGTAATGGTATGTTAGCTTTAATTGGTTTCTCAAATACTTTTTATCTTGTCGTTCCGAAAATTATTTTTCTTTCACTTAAATGCCGCACCCAAATCAGTAGCTGCCGATTTTACGCTAATGTCTAAGATTTCAATTTATCAAAATATCTTAACAGAATTCATTAGTTTGATAATTGATTTTTTTATATTCTATTTATAATTTGTTTGTGATAATTGAATGAAAATGTCGAGTAATCATCTTTATCACAATGTACAAGACAATATCAAAATATCATTATCATACGAGATTATCATAATATAATGGTTGTTGAGATATCAAAGTATCAATATCAAATCATCATGAGAATAGCATGGAAAAGTATAGTTCAAAATAATAAGCTATAATATCTGCATGTATCACGCTGATTCTCAAATCTCAGGCAAGTGATTTTACTCACGTAACAAAGTGTTACATAATCAGGTTAGTTCATCCAGTTCATTCTGTCACCTATTAGGTGTTGTCTCAATATAGCTTAGAGTGCTTGTTTGTTGATTAGTCTGCATTGTCCCGAAACCCTAATATATGCAGAGACGCTTCTGGAATTTTCTAAGTTTCACATACGTATAAAACTTGTGAGTTTAGCTCGATGTTTTTAATAAGTAGTGCGAATGTGATCAAGGAATAGATCTCTTGCCAAACAGAGCAGTTAACACAAAGAAGAAAAGACAATGACAGTGATTGCTTGATATATCATTATTCTATCAAAATCGGTTACTTTCACTGCGCTGTTTGCTTGCGGTTAGCTTTTATTTGTTACTAGTAATAGTTATCACTAAAGTTTCCCCGCTGTCTTTTTAGCCTGCGTAGCAAGCGTTTCCGTGGAGCAAAGAGAGAAGAAACGGGGTTTTCGGCGTTTTGCCCGCGCGAAAAATGGGGCAAGAGCAAAAATAAGAAGGAGGGGGTGGGGGAGGGGAAGGAAGGAAACGCTTGCTGCCAAGCATTGTGATTTTCAAAACCGCCTACTTGGCCTTTCATGCCTGACTGATTTCACGCTGTCATCACAAGCATTCAAGTTGCGTTTGTAATCCTTGTGCTCGCAAGATTCGAAATCTTGGATCACCTTATTTTTCCGTCTAATAAGAATCATAAAAGGTTACCCTAGGTGCCAGAGATTCTTTTTTCGTATTTTAGTGACGAACCTGCGATCGTGAGCGGCAAAGCCACTCATCAAATTAAATCTTCGCCCTTTCGTCGCGGTAGTGAACTTTGAACCAAAACAAACTTTAACTTGTCAAAATATGTCTGAAACTAAGAGCATACGACAGAGAAATCTTGATGACTCCTGGCGACCAATGCAGGCTTTCAAAGTTAAAATCGAGCTATATTTCTACTCAATCCGGCAAGGGTGAAATTTTAACACAAATCTGTGAGAAGTATTCAAGTCGCGTTTGTATAATCCTTGTGCTCGAGAAGACTAAGGGTGCGTTTCTTTAAAAAAATCCAAGATCGGATTCTTAAATCCGGAAGAATCCGAAAATGGATTTTGCGTTTCTTTACTAAACAGATCAATCCAAGATCTTTCGGATCATGCTGCGTCAAAGGAACCGAAGAATCCACTTCTAGAGTGGATTCTTCGGTTCCTTTGACGCACCGTGATCCGAGAAATCTTGGATTGATCTGTCTAGTAAAGAAGCGCAAAATCCGTTTTCAGATTCTTTCGGATTTAAGAATCCAATCTTGGATTTTCTTAAAGAAACGCACCCTAAATGTTTGGTAAGGCAAATATGTAATAAAAACTGGCATGCGGCAGCTCACTATAACAAATCATTCAGAATTGTACCCAGAGGTTCTAAATTCTCTCAAGAAAAATGCTTCTAATGAAATGTCAGAGTACCTACATGATAAAATCCGAAAGCATGCCATGAAACAAGCCAGTCTAAATCACTCAGTTTTCCCACGCAGTAGTGCGAATTTTCTGTCCCGTGGTTTATTTATCTTGCCCTTGGCGCATGTGGCATTCAAGAAAGTGATGTTAAAATTAAAGGAACAGCTGCAAATTGTGTCGAAATTGCATCTGCAGTAATAGTCAGGTTTCGAAATACCAAAGCGTCGGCATTGCACTACAGGATTCCTACCGTACTGTCGAAGCTCACGACTAAATACTCGTTTCGTGAGAAAAGTTAACGCTTTTTGTAAACAAATGCAATCTTCGAACGTTCTTTCCGGCACTCAGAACTTTAAGACCTTTGATTGACACATGTTCGACTAGCCCAGCCAATCACGAGCTCCGTTCGCTGGCGAACGGAGTATTTGAAAATCACAATGCTTGGCAGCAAGCCAGAGGAGGTTGGACACGCGCCGAACTGCATCATGGGTCAATATTACAAAATGCTTCAGTTTACACGATCTCTCGTGTTGTTCGGACCTCCGGAGAGGCAATCGAAGATCCGTTCAAATTGGAATTTCTTTCTTCTTTTCGATGTAAATGCTGTACGTTGAATGTTATTCTGCTCCTCAATTCTTCGGATTACCTTACCAACACATGATGATCGTTGAAGACGATAAAACACGAGTGTTTTTGCGATCGAGAACCAGAGTGAAGACGAGTTCACGCGTGATCGATCAGTCCTACAGACGCAGATGGATATATGCAGCTATTTTCTCTATATATCCTGTCACTTTTAAACGTTTATCGAAACGCGAATGATTGTGCTTCCCGAGTAATGCAGCTTTACGATTCTTAGCGTATAATATATTCAGCAAACGAAAGCTTGGATGCGACTACTTCCGTGTTAACGTTTAAGCTTACATTTTTTGATTAAGGCTCAAAAATTGTACTCTCTTTTCTTTTACTGTGAACTGAAGAGATTTTGGGTTATTTACATCGGAACTTGTCGGGCTTTTTGTGTACTGTGTCAACTTATGTCAACTCATATATGTATGTATCATAGCCTGGGACTATAGTGCAGTACAGTTGTACCTTCCTGTACTACCGAAAAATGGTTTGTGCACTCTTCCATTCGTACTGGTTAATGGGGTGAATCTCTCGTTTAATTTGGAATACTCAGCAAAAAAATACCAGTTACCCAGGTCATCAGAGTTAAAATATGCCATTAATTAATTTGAAACCCAGGCCTTACATCTATTAACTGTTATGTATTATTTCAATTTTAGTGACAATGAATAGTTTTTGCATATGTACACAAAATTTCCAGTAACATAGGGCTTATTTAGTTGACAATGTGAGAAAGAGATAGTCCAATTTGAGGTCCAAACTTTGAAAGTACTCTAGCTAGGCCATGCATGTGTCCCAAAAGTGTAATTCTTTATATTTATGAGCAGAACTAGAAGACATTTTCCTAGGTGAAGGAATTATAATTTTGTCACAAGGAATTGTTGGTTATTAGTGTATCACTTCATGCACTCAATTATCAGTGCACTGATTACAAATTGAGATTAGGCATGCAGCCATACCACACCAAAGTTCTGAAATGGCCACTTCTATTTTAAATGAAAATCCTGGTCTGTCCTTGGAGAGAATAGGGCATCAAATAATAATTTTGCTGATAAAATACAAATGTCTAAGTCCATAAGTCCATTGACCCAGGACTGAATACTTACCATAACCAGAATATTCACAGTTTTAAGATTTACCCAGTTTCTGAAAACTACAGTTGACTATCATTTAGGGATCAGTTATCTTCTATCTTTATTGCCTTTAAAATATGAGTTGTCCTTGTGGAAAACTATCCACTGATGTCCTTTCCCTGGTATCTCAACACAAAAGACCGAGAGCCAGTGTGTCAGTTTGGGCATCTTTATTACTAGACAGAGGTTCTGGGGACCCAAGCAGAGACCCAATTAGGGGGTGGGAGGGTGTATTTCAGTATCCGCCATTAATTGTTTTTAGTTGGCTGCATTACATGGTGTGTATAGTGGGTTATTTATCTCCCTTAACACCACAGTAGGTACATAACATCTGCACATAGGCAAAAAAGATGACAACAAACAAATAGCTGTACAAACAAAGATATCTTTTCATTGCACTTTACTATCAACATTATATTACAGCCTAATATTGGCAATCAAGAAATGCATCAATTTACACAATTATATGCTAAAATTATAACATTTTGCAGAAGAGATGTCCAAAACATGAAAATATTTGAACCTTTTTTCTCCTCATAAAGACAAATTCATCAAGCTTACTCAAAGGTACCACATTGCAGAGACAGCATATGAAGATGGACTCTGTCTTTTCTTTACACAGCTCCTGAGGTTGTAACACCAGTTTTGAGTTAGTAATACCAGGAAATAAACATTTGTGTATACTGGCTCGGATCTCTGATGAGAACAACAATTACAAAGAAATATTGAACTATGCCTAGATAAATGATGAAATAAAGATTACAAGGAGGCTAAAAAGAAAGCAAAGAAACAATAAGCAAAAGATAAAATTTTTGCATGACATGGCATGGTAATAAGCCATGACCTGGCATTTTACAGGACCTGCATTTGTCATGATATCTTTTAAAACATCATCAATGGCTTACATGCAACTGTTTAACATAAGTATTGTAGAAATATATAAAATCAAATAATATATAATGGAATATATATTCAAAACGCTCAGTGAAATATGTATGGAAAATAAAAGATTCATTGAATGTGTCAAAACAGAATTACACTTAAAACTTCTCCTACTTTTCCCAGTGCATTGCATCACAGCCAGAGAGCAATTTTCTCAAAAGTCCTGCCTTTTATGAATCGCCCAAACGTAACTGCTGTCTTCATTCGGTGCATGATACAATGCAATGTACTCAATCAGTTCCCAGATTTCAGGGTCAGTCCACTGGTTATGACAATGGCTGCTTTTCTGCTGTAAACAGAGTCAAACACTTTTATTCAGACAATTGTCTTCTTAAATGTCATGGGAATTCGATCGTGTAAGTATGGCTGAAACTTTAGAAATTCCCATGGGTGGCTTTATTTCTAACAGGAACAAAGGTTCCCCTCATGTTGCCTGATGTGCAGTAGCTGTTTTTCACCACTCGGTGGCGCGTGTCCCCGCTTTGCAGGATTGCTCATGGTAAATATCGGCCTCGATTGAAAACCAGCAACAACACTTGAAAACGCAAGTGTCTGAAACACACAAACGTGTGAATTTGTAGCCACGCGGATCCCCGAAACATCACAAATATCATCATGTTATGTTTACTTCCGGTTTTTCGTAACTGCTTCTGATCGTGAAAATCGTACGTTTTCAATCATAAATATCTCAAAAACGATCGCGGGGGCGAGCGGGGGCGACCGGTCCTATTGAACGTCTAATAAACAAGCTACAAGGAAATGAAAAAATTGGACGCAAAAAGTAAGCAAAAAGAAAACAAAACACCTATTTGAAAACATCACACCTAACACACGAGAAACAAACGCTGTTCGATGGTCCCCTCAAAACATAGAAAAAAAATCAGCACTTAAAACAAACTCACCTTTAAAAACTCGACTTTTCAAAAAAGAATATCTTCACATCAAATCATTGGGATGGATTCCAACTCAATTCGTTAAACACAAACGACGGAAAACCAAAAATTACTGCCACTACTCTCGCTTTTGGAAGATTTTCGGAGTCCGCCATTAGCATGTTGAGCGAAGAATCTGATTGGTACAAAATTGTCACGTGATGCCTGTCCACCCTCCTCTGGCAAAAAGCGTTTCCTTCTTTCCCCTCCCCCACCCCCTCCTTCTTATTTTTGCTTTCGCCCCATTTTTCGCGTGGGCAAAACGCCGAAAACCCTATTTCTTCGCTCTTTGCTCCACGGAAACGCTTGCTACGCAGGCTACTGTCTTTTATTTCTGCTGATTGAAAACAATGATATTGAAGGCTATTGGTATGAACTATAATGTTATATTTTTGTTGTTAACCATATCGCTCTTACTGTTCAAGTAACTTAGGCATCTTACCATAAATATGATTCAAAGTAAGTTAACTGAACTATCACATGATATTCTTTGCAAAATACTCTCACGAAGGGCATTCTGGAAAAAAATATCCAACCACTCTGTTGTTCTAGTTTGATACTGAAACAAACCCTTTGTCTTGATACAAGAGCAAACGTGTCTAGAAAGCAGAACAGAAGTCGAGATTTGTTTCCGAGATGTAAACAGAAGTATTGCGTTCATGTCGCCATACATGCAAATTCGGAGTCAAGCTTTTTGTCCTCAACGAAAAACGCCGCAAAACATTAACATTTACATTTGGATTCCTTCCAGTCACCCAGCCGTCACATGGGCTCTACGCCACCAAGATTACTCAGCAAAAATAACCGATCCAAATAAACAAGATGCCAAAGGTAAAACTGACGATCGGAAGGGTATTTAGCTATTTAGTTGCTACTGAACCACACTGGCCTCGAATTTCTAGTATACTTCAGAATTTCCTACGATACCCTCTGAGCTGTTTTTCTCCCAAAATTAATGTTCAGGAACTTTGAAAGCGTTTTTAATTTGTTTCAGAATAGAATCTCGCCATTTGGAAGCAAATTTATTTGATCGCGCTAAAATTGTAATGCAGACCATACCGTAATTACCACCGCAGGGTTTCAGAGGCCAAAACCCGAGGAGGCATCCTAGGGTCCCCCGCGTGTATACATACAAGGAATTTCAAGAAAGTAAGAAATGTGTTGGTAGTGTGGGAAGTTTTCTCTATTTGATGAAACAAGGCGCGCACGGTGGTCTCGGGTAATCAGGTCTGGCTTCGCCTTTCGTGATTACCAGAAAACATGCTGCGCCCTCTTTCGTCGCGAAAAATTCATGCTTTTATAAGTTTGTCTTACGGGACGCCATTTTGTGTTCACAATTTTACGCGGAAAGAGCTTGGAACTCGCTGCTCTTGTGACTTTGCCTTCAGGACTGCCGGTGAACTATCGTCAACTTTCACGAACTTCTTTTGGGCGTTTGACATATGACTGATAGTTAACAACTATTCACCGAAGTGGAGGTGGCTAGCGGTGGATATTTACCGAGCCGCGAAGTGGCGAGGTTAATATCCAACGCTAGCCACCAACACTGAGGTGAATAGTTGTTTTAGTATATACTAAAACAGTGAGATAATATACACCACAAAAAAATTAATTTGGATGACTTCTTCACTTGTCACGGATGCAAAGTAGGACGCCAATTTTTCCCGAGTTGCTCGGAGGTAAATAGCACAGGATATTCGGAGTTTGACGAGCCAATCAGCGCGCGCGTTTAACACTATCCACTGTTTTAGTATATAATAATTGGTGATAGTTGATGATAGTTTGGGTAGAATCAACTATCATCGACTATCAAGCGCCGTTTGACCAGGGCTTTAAGCTTGGTCTCGTGGCTTTTAATCATTCGCCAAGGATTCGCAACCAGAGAGAACGACTGCTTGAAATGTGCTTTTCCCAGCCTTACACTTATATCCTCACCTGTACCACCGGTTGTTGTGACTGTAACACCAAGGTATACGAAATTCTCTACCTCTTCTCTATCTCTCCCTTCTAGTTCGTTTCTCAGAAACGTTTTATCTCGTTCTCAAAAATATTTTATTCTGCATAAATGGCGCACCCCTCCCCCCGGATATAAGCTCCCCCGTTTATAAACACACCCAAAACCCCTTATGAAGTTTTAAAAGCCCAGGCCCCGGTTGTTCAAAGGCTGCATAACGCTATCCAGCGAATAAATCACTATCCAGTGGATAGCGTGGTTTGTTTTGTTAACATTTATCCACTGGATAGTGATTTATCCGCTGGATAGCGTTATCCAGCCTTTGAACAACCGGGGCCAGGGCTTTAAAGTGGGATTTTTCGGTTTGTGGGGCTTCTACTGAAACCAAGAACGCCAGAACAGAGCAGTTTCAACGCCATGATAAATTAAGTTGTTTTTATATTACCTGCATATGCATAGATGATACAACTTTGAAAAGCATGGGCACTGGCGACCCTAAATAACCATGCATTAGGTTAAAAATGCAACGCTGTAACTGTTACTTCAACTTGAATTGTATTTCCTCTGAAGTGAAGACATTCTACCAGTTTATGGGTTCAATTCCTACAAGATATCTTTCAAAAGGGGCATTTGTGCGTCCTACAAAGGAGCGAAAACTGCCAGATTAACAAGGGGGAAAACAGTGGGAGATGATTTTGTCTGCAACTACCAAGGAATGTTCTTGAACAATGAACGCAAGTATCAAGTGGTGTCACCACCATTTAATCATTCTCCTGGTGGAAAATTGAGTAGGTTGCTGGAATAAAAATTCCGTGAATCTTATGCGAATCGCAAGTTCTCTTTTCGGATTGAACTGGACATGGATACTGCCAAGAGATTATCAAGGTAGGACAGTGAATCCCCCATACAGGTCCTCTAGCTAAGGTAATCCCTCTTAAGTTATTTTTAGACATTGCACCCAGTTCTTCCGCGGATGTCACTCGCGCGTTGCGTGGATGTTTTCGCGAAGGATCTGTTTACTTGTACAGTATGTCGTTTTGTTTCAAAGTAAGGGAAAACCTCCAACGCTGTGGGTATATCTGTGGGGATGTCTTGATATCTTGATTACAAGCAAGGGAGCTTCGGCTCTCTGTATGTTTTAATACATTTCGAAACTTTAATAGGAGTTTTAATAAGAGAAGGATGTCCCCTGCACAAAAAGTATCAACTGAATTGAATGAACGCCAGAGAAATGTTTAGACAAACGACAAACAAACGCCGGGTGATGCTCGATATACCAAGTCAATATATGCACTATTGTCTCGTTCTTTTATGTGAAGTCTATTGTGTTATTGTGTTATTGTGTAAGGGATAGGAATCATTGTTGTGTTCTTTGTGAGGTAACTCGAGACTTGCTATTCACTTGGTATATCGTGCACCAGCCCAAACGCCTCAACACAAGCTAGGCAACCGAACAGACATATTATCGAAAGTGCAGGTAGGCGCTCGCTTCCCAAGTTGCAAAAAGCAACGGCTTTAAGCAGCAACGGCAGCAACGTTGATAAAAAAAACGACTTAATATTCAACCTACGAATCTCGCGAGAATTTAGATTCATTCAGTTTGTCTATACTGTCACAAATATCCCAAGCAAAATGTGTAAAACAGTGTCAAATTTCGGATAAGAAATGTTAAAAACTGTCCTCGCATAGTTCACGTTCTCTCAAATATGCAGAACGTGGCTATTTCACGCTGTTGTTTTGTGACCTTTTGTGAACAACGGCGAAGAAATGGACAATGAATTATAACGCACGCTTACACAGCCATTGTACTCGTTGCCGTTGCCAGTAAATTTTGCTTAATTAAACTTCCTAAATTCCAAAAAAAACGGCCAAATATTGAACAGCCTAACGAGCACAAATCAAACGAAAGCCCGGCCGAACAAAAAGACGGCTGTGAGCGCAGAGGACATCTCTGCTATGAAATGAAATCAAAACATTTACAATGATATTCCCGTCATTTCGTCTCCCGAAGCTTCGAAAAAGTTGCTTCGGCTGTCCACGAAACGCGCGAGTAATATCCGCGGAAGAACTGGGTACCATGTCTAAAAATAACTTAAGAGGGATTACCTTAGCTAGAGGACCTATATGAGGGATTCACTCTCTTAACTTGATAATCTCTTGATACTGCCTAGTAAGCTTCTTTTAGAAATGTACTAAATAGTTCTATTTTTCCAATTTTTGGCAAGAGAGGATGAGGGGTAAGTATAAAGACACCTTATTCTCAAGATAAACCCTCTCAAGTTATTTTTAGATATATAGTATCCAGTCATCCCACTGATAATAACAACACGTTGCGTTGACTCTACCCTTCATTTTCTCCTAGTTTCGGTCAATTAAATCGGTATCTTTCCAGTCCTTAAAAGGTAAACAGAACCAACAGTTACTACTTCTTTCTTCGCAACAACGCATTCTCCACCATCATGTCGAACAAACTTTCGTCCGTGATGCCTGAATTTTTGGCGATATGATTCACAACACTCTCTTGACCGAAGGAACAGAACAAATTGCATTCCAGAAAGAATGGGTTTCCTTCGCGGTCTACCCGGAAATCAAAAAGTGCAAAATCTTGGAGACCCAACTCCTGGAAAGCTCGGTAACTTTGCTGGTGAATGCGGTCGATGAGGTCTCCTTCCTTTGTGGGATCAAGGAACCACGGTTTAGATACTAAAGACTTTCCTAGAAGAAAGAAAATTCATTAAAATTAGAGGTAGTTAGCAAAGGCCATGAAACGGTCACAACATTGAATGCTGTCTGCCAATATCCTACGCTGTTAGGTCTGACAAGTTGGTAATGATGACAATGATAACGACAACGATAGCGATAATGGTAATGATAGTGTCGTAATACTGGTATCAGTTTTGGTATTGGCGCAGTGTTGAGAGCGCACGCCTACCCCCCGGTTCGATTGCGGCCCGATGCCTTATGAGGATTCAGTTTCTTGCTGGTTTTCGCCTTGCTCTGAGGGTTTTTCTCCGGGTTCTCCGGTTTCTACCCAACTTAAAACCAACCTTTCTAAATTCAATTTGGACCAGTATAGTGGACCGCACGAAAATCATTAAGGCTTATGGCGTTTCCTCTCTAAGTAATGGCAATAGGACTTCGTGTTGTCCACATCGGTCTGTAATAGCACGAGTGATAACAAAATCGGGCGACCGCGCAGCGGGAGAGTGATTTGTTTATCCAGAGTATGATTACAGACGGAATTGGACGACACCAAGTCTTATTACGAATAAAGCATAAAAATAACAATTTCCGAGAAAAGAAGAATAGCCAAGCTATGAAAGAGAGGGAAAATTTGCATTAAAAGACTGACAAAGGAGGAGTAAATTGTTTAGTGCGATTGCTTGATTTGAACTACAATATAATTTTGAATGTAACTAGCATTTTTAACTGTCCGATGACAACTTGGCAAGTGAATTAGTAGGAGTTGTTTAAACCAATCACAATCGTGGAAATTGTAATTATTGTGATTGATATTGTAATTTATTTTATTGTGGTATAGGCAATGGCGATGACGAATATAATGGATGGGGAATGGATTGTCAATAATAATTTTAAACATTGATTATGATGGTAGCACTACTTATACAGTAATTTCTCGTTTTGCGCCTCATTTTCAGCGATAGGTGTTATAGTAATTCACGTGTTAGAAACCTTATGGTACAGATAAAATTTAGCTCCGTGGAAGTAAGGCGATCAATTCGTTATGAAATGTACACAGCGTTAAATATTTTTCCTTTTTGGCCTCTACCCCGTGGGTTTCTGATGAGTTGGCACTCAACTTAGCTCCTATAATTTGCAGGAAACATTTGCCTCTAAAAGAAATATCCAATGGTAACAATAAGTTCTTGCGTCCAAGTAATTATTACCTTAAAAGTGTTTTATTCCTTTATTGTATCCTATTTCTTTCTACGTAGGTTCAGCGTCTTTTCTTTTCGTCTTAAGCTTTGATAGGCGATAGTTTTCCTAAGCTTACAATAATCTTTCATTCCTAACCTCCACTCTAGTTGGCATGGCTTATTTATCACTCCCACAATGTCAATAAGTTACAGCTGTAAACGAGCAGAAACACTTACTAATGGGAAGGCCCTTTTCGTTTAACTGGTACTTTTCCTCAGTTGTCCTAATGTCGTCCTTACAAACATTGTACTCCATACAGGACAAAGCTTGTAACTTCCCAGTTTTCACTGACTCCACAACAGCGCAACGGATTTCTCGTCCCTCGATGAACCTGTAAAGTTAACCACCATTCCTTCAGACATTGATTCAAAACATACCACGCAACGGTATCTACCAGGTTGACAAGCAATACCTAGTAGAGCCGAAACTTGAAAAGACAGGCCTGTTTTCAAATAATGCAAGTTTATACCTTTCAATAATCACGTGATCTGAATAGGAAAGTGCATGCTCGATGGCTCCATGCAATGCTTCCTGGTCTTTCACCAATCGCACTGCCTTGGTATCCTCCCCTAAGCTTGCTTTCACCACACACGGGTACTGGATTTCTCCAAGCGTTAAGTCATCTCCTGTGACGGAAAAGATATATAACAGGCCATTTCTGAGTTACCATGAACCTCTGTTTTAAAACGAGTCTTTGTGTAAAACCTTTTTGTAAAAATAGGTTGGATATGAATGAAAATGAACCTGCAGACGAAACTCATTTTCAAATGAATGAATGGTTTCTCACGAAGACTCGACACAGAGGCAAAAGACAACTCGGAAATGGTCTATTTTGCGAAAGCAGATTTCGTCAGTGTTGGTCAGTCTTGACTCTGAAACTTAAGGAGGCTTGTTGAACAAGATAAGTGCTTTCTTATTTAACACATTGCTCATAAAGCACACTTTATCAAAACATATTGATCATCGCAAGTGTTCCTACAACTTAAACAGTTGTATAATTAAAGCCTGAAAAAAAAATCAGGCCTGAACGGGACTCGACCCCATGAGCTCTGCAATACCGGTGCAATGCTAGCTAATGCTCTACCAACTGAGCTATCAAGCCAACTGGGAGCTGGTCACTTTATGCGTTTGTTATATACCCGCAGCTGATGAAGAACACAAATGGATATATGAAAGACAAGAGATTAGCAAGGTAAGAGAGTGAATCCTCCACATAGGTCTTTTACCCGAGGAAATCCTTCTTAAGTCATTTTTAGACATTGTACCCAGTTCTTCCGCGGATATTGCTCGCGCGTTGCGTGGGTGTTTTCGTGGAGGATCTGTTCATGTCGTTTGGTTTCGTTTCAAAGCAAATATAAACCTCCAAAGCTCTGCAGATGTCTCCTTTGATATTTTGATTACAACCAAGGGAGCTTCGGCTCTCGGTATGTTTTAATGCATTTCGAAACTTATTATTATTACTATTAATTTTACATATTAATTTTACCTATTAATTTTAAAAACATAAGAGACAAACAATAGCACAAACAATAACAACTATATGAACGGCAGAGAAATGTTAAAACAAACGAGTGGAAAGCAAAAAAACTTCCAAATACAAGCTCGGCAACCGAACAAACAGATGGTCTAAAGTGCAGACAGACGCTCGCTGCCCAAGCAGCAAAAAGCAGTTTAAGCAGCAATGGCAACAACGTCAAAGACAACATCGATTTAAAAAAAAAAAACAGCGCAAAATTCATTTTAAGAATCTCGTGAAAATTTAGATTCCATCAGTTTGTCTATACTGTCAGAATTATCGCTAACAGAGTATCTAAGACAGCGTCAAAATTCGATGAATAAATCTTAGAAATTGGCCGTCATACAGTTCACGTTCTCTCGAATATACCGA
>JAHPZR010042362.1:5000-10000 GCA_019787425.1 Platygyra sinensis | reverse complement strand
CACAAAGGGACAGCTGCATAGGAGGCTAATGCATAGCTTGATTATTCTGATTCTTTCTTTGTTTACAACAATAACATATGAATAACATGAGCACAAATATAAAATACTACCATATTTTACAGTAATTTTACAGACCCAGTAAAAACATGTCATTTATATATATATATATATATATATATATATATATATATATATATATATATATATGTATATATAAGCAGTGTACAATTGGTTTACCTAATGATGAACTCCCAGTAAGAGGATCCACAGGATACAATGTATATATATATAAATCGGATCATATCGACCGAGTGTCGGCCGCTATATCGCCCGAGATATCTGCCGATAGTCAGTCGATATGTCGGCCGATATCTCGGTTGATACATTGGTTGATATGTCGACCGACATATCTCGGTCGACATCTCGACCGACCCTCGACCGATATGTCGACTGACATATCAGTCGACACTCGGCCGATATGTCGACAGATACATCGGTCGAGAGTCGGTCGATATGTCGACCGATATATCGATCGAGGGGTGCACAAAATACACATGATCCTATAAATCAAGACCTCTATTTAATAGCCACCATCATGACTTTAAGTGGCCACTGTCCCACTTTGTGTTTTGTTGTTGTTGTTTTTACATGCATATTTGTGCCATTTTCTGTATATTTAATGTAACCTCAAGCTTCCTTCATTTTAAAGGTTTCTCCTGGGTGAAGGGATGGAATATGTATTGACAGAACGATTTTGTCAAGACACTCTAGAAGAATATTTTGGCAATCAAAGAAAATTGGGCAGACGCAGTGACAATCCAGATGTGCGACTCTTTGGTTATAATGACAATGCAATCAGAACACAGAGATCAATTTCCTGCCAAAGTGGAAACACCCGTGGAAGAAAGGACAGAAGTAAAGCATGGGTGAATGTGTCTAATGATTCTCTACCCAAAAAGAAGTCAAAGAAGAAATAAAACATCGATTAGACAATCAGCTAACATGTTGATATTTTAATATTCTAAATATTCTACAAAACAAACCATTCAGTGCCAATTTTGATTATCAAGTGTGCTTTTCACTGCTTTGATTGTTTGTGTCATTCAGAATATCACTAAATTTATTATTATAAAAATGATGTAAACAAGTATGCCTGATTAGATTGGTTTTCCTTTATCTTTTTAGATTGGCAAAACTATAACAATAACTGGTATTAGGCTAGAATAAAAACCATTGTTACATCTAATTTTTTTTTCAAGAATACTAATTACATATAATCATGTTACTTTCACAGACCTGGAAATACATGAAGAATCACCTCAGGGCACATTGACAACCGATGTCTTGATTGACCTTGTGAATGACGCGAAGAGCAAAATAGCGAATAAGAAAGTTTTCACGAACGCAATCAGGGACGAAATAAGATCGTACCAATTTGAAATAAGCGAAGAATCTAAAGAATTTGAAGATCTTCAAATGATTTGCGAGGGTCTGAAAAAGAATGGAAATGCAGAAAAGTTTTATTCGAAGTATTATGCTACGATAGCTTTGCAAGCTACAAAGTACTTCCCAGGCCTGTCACGCAATTCAGCAACATTGCTGTCAACAAAACTTGCTGATCGACTGCTGGCCCACAGCAAGGAGGTACAGTTATCCCCTAATCGTGCTGATGATGAAGTTGAGAAGTCTTTACAAGAAAAAGAGATGGCTGGACTACAATATCTAGGAGGCTATGTGTTGCAAAAGTTGCACAATAAACACAGAACATCTAAAAACTGGAAAACATTAGAAAGTCAACAGGCAATTTGAGCATTAAAAGCTTGTAAAGAAGAAAGCAAAAATGCTTTGGAATCACAGAAACTAGTAACTTCATTGAACCATGGTGGGTTATGGAGCCCAACTAGAAAAGCTCAGACAATATTTTTGAAAGCAGAACATTATTTTAGAAAAACCTGCAAGCCTGACCAATGTCAAAGGTCTATTAATATTCATGATGCAATTGAAAAATCTTGTAAAGATCCAGATGTGGTATCTTCTTTTAATGCAATAGTATCTGAGGCATCACTGAAAATTGAGAACTCTGTTAGCAAGGATATGTTACATAGCATTATTAACTTGTATGTACGAGTGCGCTCCTTTTCCTTTGCAAGGCATATAATTCAGAAACATAAGATCAAACAAAAGCAAGTTAAAGCTAAGGCCCTGAGGAAGGAAATACAAAGGGCAAGTGTAGATACTGAAGAAAGGCAATCCTAGAAATCAAGTAACAATAGTAATAATTTAATTTATAATTTTAATGTTCTCTTTTATCCCAATGATTCTTCATTTGAGATTTTATTTCCATAAAAAAGTTATAATTAATTATAAACAACCAACAATGTGTAAGCATCAGGGATGTAGATAACAGCCCGGAGCCGGGGAAAATACCCGGCTGTGAACTCAATTGTCCTGGCTGAGAAACCTTCTGCAGTCATAAAAATCTTTAATAATGGACTCTTCTAAACCCCCCTGAGAACTGATAATTCCCATGTGTTAAAATTTTTGTCTACATCCCTGAAGCATGGTATTTAGATTACCTAGAATTAGTTTCATGCCTAAGATAGAATGATATCTCTTGGTCTGTGAAAGTAACATGATTATATGTAATTAGTATTCTTGAAAAAAAAAATTAGATGTAACAATGGTTTTTATTCTAGCCTAATACCAGTTATTGTTATAGTTTTGCCAATCTAAAAAGATAAAGGAAAACCAATCTAATCAGGCATACTTGTTTACATCATTTTTATAATAATAAATTTAGTGATATTCTGAATGACACAAACAATCAAAGCAGTGAAAAGCACACTTGATAATCAAAATTGGCACTGAATGGTTTGTTTTGTAGAATATTTAGAATATTAAAATATCAACATGTTAGCTGATTGTCTAATCGATGTTTTATTTCTTCTTTGACTTCTTTTTGGGTAGAGAATCATTAGACACATTCACCCATGCTTTACTTCTGTCCTTTCTTCCACGGGTGTTTCCACTTTGGCAGGAAATTGATCTCTGTGTTCTGATTGCATTGTCATTATAACCAAAGAGTCGCACATCTGGATTGTCACTGCGTCTGCCCAATTTTCTTTGATTGCCAAAATATTCTTCTAGAGTGTCTTGACAAAATCGTTCTGTCAATACATATTCCATCCCTTCACCCAGGAGAAACCTTTAAAATGAAGGAAGCTTGAGGTTACATTAAATATACAGAAAATGGCACAAATATGCATGTAAAAACAACAACAACAAAACACAAAGTGGGACAGTGGCCACTTAAAGTCATGATGGTGGCTATTAAATAGAGGTCTTGATTTATAGGATCATGTGTATTTTGTGCACCCCTCGATCGATATATCGGTCGACATATCGACCGACTCTCGACCGATGTATCTGTCGACATATCGGCCGAGTGTCGACTGATATGTCAGTCGACATATCGGTCGAGGGTCGGTCGAGATGTCGACCGAGATATGTCGGTCGACATATCAACCAATGTATCAACCGAGATATCGGCCGACATATCGACTGACTATCGGCAGATATCTCGGGCGATATAGCGGCCGACACTCGGTCGATATGATCCGATTTATATATATATACATTGTATCCTGTGGATCCTCTTACTGGGAGTTCATCATTAGGTAAACCAATTGTACACTGCTTATATATACATATATATATATATATATATATATATATATATATATATATATATATATATATAAATGACATGTTTTTACTGGGTCTGTAAAATTACTGTAAAATATGGTAGTATTTTATATTTGTGCTCATGTTATTCATATGTTATTGTTGTAAACAAAGAAAGAATCAGAATAATCAAGCTATGCATTAGCCTCCTATGCAGCTGTCCCTTTGTGTTGTCATGCAAAAAAACAAAGGAGTGGCTGCATAGGAGGGTAGCCTGGCATTGGAAAACAATTAAATGAGTTATTAGTCAAAACAAACCTTGTTGCTTCAATCACTGAGTGTACTGTAATCTGCAGCCCCTCATAGGTTTGCCAAGAAAGGAACATTTTACTCCTTGCATTCTTGGTGAAATCCCCTTGCCTGTCTTTAGTGCTCTGCAGCCATTCTCTAAGGTATCCCAAGAAATTGCTTTCTAGCCACTGGAACCTTTCATCATGCACAGAGGTGTATGGAGCAAGGAAAGGCTTTCTCTTTCTTTGATGCTCAGAGGTACTACGAACATTAAGACAGTCAAAGAAAGAGTCCACCATTTCACACAACTGGGCTGTTGCTGCTGTGTCTGGAGGACTGAAGGCTTTAAGGACAGCAGCTACTGAAGAACTCAAAACTTGAGCTGCAAGATTAACTCGCATGGCTGAAAATGAGGTGACATTTATATGCTCATATGTAAGCTTTGGTAACAGCTTCAGACCACTTTCGACATCTTGGTAGAAGAGTTGAGCAATGTGTTGCCAAAGGATGAAGAGACCATTATTCCACATGTACCTAAAATCACAATTTAATAACATGGATTAAAAACAAATTAATAGATTAATATAAAAACCCAAAAAAAATTATTTGTCATAAAGTGTCTATACTGTATGGTATAATTTCTAGAATGTTATTACTGAACTGTTGTGTCTGTGTATCTGCATGTTCCCACAAAGCACCCAATTCAATAACAATTTCAATTGATTTCCTATCACAACGATTCAAATATGTCTTGCGCAAATCAATTCACTGTTCAGCACATAGGGTAACTATTAGCATACTTAAAATTGTTCTCCCCTTCGGCAGCATTATTACCATTTAGGTATCTAGTTCCTAGAATGTTATAACTGAAATGTTGGGTGTGTGTATCTGCACTTGTGTTTGAAGGGGGTGGAGGGTCAGTTGGCTATTGTAAATAAGTTATATTGATTTTACCCCATACCTGGTGCATGTACCAGAACCAGAGTGATGAAGACAATTGTGAGTAGTTTTCACCAGATGGGGGG